>JAAGKR010007320.1:0-37419 GCA_011419295.1 Clarias macrocephalus | reverse complement strand
TGAATCTTCTGCAGTCCTTAAGTCTCTGCCTGAAGTTTAACCTGCACCGTAAGTGAATCTAAATGTTGAGTAAAAGTGATGTTATGAACAGTTATGTGTGGGATTTAATAATCTACTTTAAAATAATCTACTAATGCGCTACTGTCTCAGTGTAAACAAACACCTGCACCAATAGATATTAATGAGAGAAGATAAAGTGAATATTTTTACTGGGATTAGTTCATATTTTCACTTTGGCTGAAATAACAGCGCTGAAGTGGTATAAGTGAATTTTAACATGCTGGAGTCGTTTTAAGACTAAACTTCATCTTTATCCGATCGACTTTATCCGATTCTCTCTCCGATTACCGAACATGGAGTGTGTTGGTCTGACCACCAAAGAAGTACAACTTAGGCATCAGATACTCAACCTTAGGGAATGTGATTTCTGTGTATTAATGAGTTAGACAGAGAGTTCTGCCGTACAGAAAGACAGACAGACATGTACGTGGACTTCAACCTAAAGTAATAATAATATCACTGATTAGCAGATTATTTTTAGCTTTAACTATTTCTACAAACTCTTTAACCGTCAACAATGCGTACTTACTTAACGCATTACAGAAGCTGAGCAACAAGATCATAAATCTGAGCAATTCTCTGCAGCCATATTATAAACACCATCAATAAATATGACTCTGGTGTGAGGAGTAGGCTCAGAAAAACATTTCTTCGTTTCTTTCCCTGACCATCATGACTCCTGACATGAAGCTATGAAGAACAACATTCCTAAGCACAAAGACTTCCATACCTGGTCTGACAGTGCAAAGTGCAAAGAGGTTAGATCTCGTGTGGCCAAGGGAAAAACACCTTAGATGAATATTTTACCATTAGAGATTTGCTTTGCTTCCAAAAGCCAGATGGCAGTGTCCCATCCAAACTGCCCCTTTTACACATGGCCTCAAGGGGGCATTGCTGCAATCAGTGTGAAGACCTCTGAAGAGATGAGTAGAGCAGCTGTCCAAATGTTATTTCAGTGTTTTCTCAAAACACACAGAAACACAATGTTTCAGCAAGGATCATACACAGCTTGGTCATCTCCCACTGAGACCAGAGAACATCTTCAATGTTGGAAGTTTGATAAGCAGGTAACTGAAATACATACATGATGTGTTCTTATTTTCTCTGTTCTAGAAAATCTATACCGCTACATATTGTGTACTCATGATACTGTATTTCTTGGTAAAGTAAAAAAAAAAATGAAGGCATCACTCAGCTGAAGCTCCCAGGCTTACAGTATTTATTGTCATTTTTTAGCAGGATCCTGTTACTGTTAAAAAATATTCACGGAAAAGGATTTATCACATTCCCTGTACACCACAACACACAGAATATGTTGATGCTGCTGACCTGACTTGGATAAGTGTATATGCATGTGTGTGTCTGAGTGTGGATAAGGCATATCCCTCTGGCTTTAATTCCAAGGGGGATATTTATTTGGAAAGCAGAACACATCTGGGAGAGCATCTGGATTCTGATGCCTTCAAGCAGACGATCCAGCTGGGCACCCTGCAGAGTCTCATCACACCCTTAACAAAATCTCTCTTTCTTCTTCTCCTTTCTGGTTAAATCTTTTTTTTCTCTTAATTTATTTCTCTCCCTTGGAAACTTCTCGGCTCTGTATTCTGCCATCTCTCTTCCCCACCCCCCTTTTGCGCCATGACAAAAAAAAAAACACTTATCATCTCAAGTACACCAAGACATATATAAGGGGCGTTCATGTCAAACCAGGACTTTTGATTGTGCAGAATAACAGAACGCAGTCCTGAGAGTTAAAAACTCCCTTTATGTCTGTATATAATCCTCTGCTACACTAATGCACTTATCCCAGTGCTTCACTAGTGCTTGGACACCATCAAGGCAGAAGGTTTTCTCAGAACACCGGAGCCGTGATCAGACTGCCTGTCTCATCCACACCTGAAACACCGGCCTCCCGGGAACTCCTTTAAGTTCCTCCGACCAGAGAAAACAGGATATCATAGGCAGGCTTGTTTGCTCTATAAGTTGCTTTCAAAAGTTGTTTTCCTTTGGTCATTGCTTTGACATGCTGTTTTTCATTTTTTAAATAATGAATTTAATGTTTTTCTAAAGGTTACTTTCGGTGATAAAACAGATTGATGTGGATGATGCTGCTAACCTTATCACTATGCACTATGCTGTGTTTCCATAAGTAGACTAGGTTGTTAGATAAATTCACATGGCATCATCCAGTAGACTTGGAATTGATTGTTTTTAAATCCTCTTTTTTCACTTTTCAGTATTGGGTGTAGAAGCAGATTTTAAAATGTTTTAATTTGACCTCTGGTTGAGATAGGTAGCAACCAGACTCCAATGTTATACAAAAAGTAGTCATTCATTGAGTAAACTGCTGGTGCCAATCCATTACAGGGTAAACACACAGTGGGGCAGTGGTGGCTCAGAGGGCGAAGGGACTGAGTTACTGATTGAAAGATCGGCGGGTCGATTCCCAGCTCAGCCAGGTTGCCATTGTTGGGCCCTTGAGCAAGGCCCTTAACCCTACCTGCTCCAGGAGCGCTGTACCATGGCTGACCCTGCGCTCTGACCCCAGTTACGCTGGGATACGCGAAGAAGGAATTTCACTGTGCTGTAATGTATATGTGACAAAATAAAGGTTTTACTTTACACACATAATGGAGAGTTTGGGAGTTTGGGAGAACATGCAAGCAGACCCAGAGGTGGGAACTGAACCCAAAACCTACTGTAGAAGTGCAAGGCCGAAGTGCTAACCACTAAGCCACCTTTAAAAAATTTTTTTTTACACATACACCCATTGATCTATATACAGTATAATCAATAAATGTAATAAATGCTTGTTGCAGTCAAACCCTATAACAAATATAGCATCCTGTATTAATGGATGGATGGATGAGTATACGCAATTCACATTTAAATCATTAAATCACATTAGATCATAGCTCAAAGCAGTCGCTCTCACAGCCAGGGGGCAATAATGCATGTTTAGACCAGACGTATTATATTACAAAAGGTAAATTGTTCAAATTGTATCATTGCATCAATATAATATATTACGGAAAAGAAAAATATAAAACATAGATTTTCCCCCTGTATTAATAATGAACAAATCATTGTTCATTATAATTAATGAACAAATCAATTACTGAACCCTTATTGTAAATTGTACATGAGACAGAAAGGCTCATTACAAATGATCATTACAGAAACTGTGCTTCCCCCCCCAGAGGTATTTCTGCAAGCTTTCCTAGAAAAATCAATCAATAATCTGTTTCTTTGGAAATATTGTTTCTTGGTCGTTTCTTTGAAAAGAGGGCGTGAAGGGTGAAGCGGGTGAACATAATCATCAGAGTTCATTTAGCAGTATTCTTTTAGATGTAGAAACATCTATCTCCCAGGTCAGAGGTTTTCCTGTGAGCTGTATGATAAAAATGCAGAATTGCACATATGGGTGTCTGGTTGGATTTCAATTCAATTCAATTTGTTTTTTATAGCACTTTTAACAATTGTCATTGTCGCAAAGCAGCTTTACACAAGCAAAAGAATTATTTGAGTTTGTATGAAATGTGAACATGTAATTGATTGATTTTCATGTGAACTGACAGCCTGAAACTATTAATAACAAGCAACAGGTGTAAAAAAAAAAATCTATATATATATATATAACCCTTTATACTCTTATTCTTTGCACTTTGTACTTTTGTACTTTGTTTACTGAAGGACATGACAACACGCTGATGTAAACATTTCCAAACGGCTTCCAGGAAAGAGTAAAAAGTTTCTAAATGTGCCCATGACACACATCCACACTTGTTCTGATTACTGAAGGAGTTGCTCAGAAATGTGGATGATGCAACTTTTTGGGTTGAGGAAACAAAACATCCGGGATTAAAAAAAAATAGTAAAAGCAGCCATGATGCAATGTAAAATGTATTTTATAAAATGAGTTTAATACTGCGTCAGAGGGAAAACATACACTGGAAACATCACCAGTTTACTGCAGGGAAATGCAGGAAACACACACACACACACACACACACACACACACACACACACACACACACACACACACACACACACACACACACACACACACACACACACACACACACACACACACACACACACACACACACACACACACACACACACACACGCACACATACATGAAGGGGAAATCTAGTGATAGAGACCAGAACTGTTTTTTTTGTACCAGGCTGTAAACATGTTTATTTCTGGGCCTCTGGCGACATGGTGACGTAGTGGTTAGCACCAGGGTCACCGTGCTTGGTGGGTTTCCTCTGGGCCTCTGGGTACTCTGGTTTCCTCCCACAGTATATGGATGATCGTGTGAATGTGTGAGTGTGTGAGTGTGTGTTGCCTGAAACGGACTGTACCCTGTACCCGCGCCTCATGTCTCCTGGGACAGGCTCCAGGCTTCCCATCACCCTTCATAGGATAAACAGCATAGAAAATGAATGAATGAATAAACACGGTGCTCTGTGGGGTGTTACTCACTTTTGGAGGTCATTCAAGGAGCTGCATGTTTTGGCACTTTCCACGCTGGACTAATTTTTCAGAATTGCACCATGATTGACAGTAATCTTGAAGGTTTTCTATTTAATTCTGTGTGATTTCCAATCAGACCTTCTGATATTTACTCCTTAATTAATAAAGTACTAATTATTACGTTAAATACCAAATTCCCCATTAATAATTAGCATCTTCATAATTCACAGCTTCAGACATCAGATTACATTTCTTTTCGATGGTTGAGGTGGTTGTTAGGTTGTTGTCACTAATGTTCTTTTCATAAACCTTTAGCATTTTCTTTGGCTATGCTTTTGGGTGTCTGTTTTGTGCAAAGGGTCTGATCTCAACTACAGAGTTGCTTACTTTTCTCACATAAACAGAACTATTTACAGCTATTCATTGTTAAATAATTCATCAGCTAGAACCAACTGTCAGTCACATATTCCAGTATTTAAATGTGTGTCTGTGATGTTCTACATTGTATAATACATTGAGAAATAAATATCAGAAAAATCAAAGCTGAACTTCTGTTATTTCTTCTCATGTTTATCTTTTGCTCTCAAAAAACTGGCCATGCCATTCCAATACGTATGAAGGTGAGTGTTTATACTGTGTGTACTGTAGCTCTGTAACTGTAATTAGAGGAATGACAGGGTTTATTTCACTTCATTTAAATGCTGTTTTGCTGCTGTTATGATGGGTCTGTTTGTTGCTAAACGCTGGCTTATGACAGGCAACACCCGGGTGTTTACTTTAACAGGCCTGCATTTATTACATCACAGGACGTCCTCGTATCCACATAAAGGTTCGGCAATAAAACAATTATAATGTTATCAGCCACATGTACGTCCACTAATATAATCCCATATCGGGTTTTATTTGCTCTTCATTGCCCTCTGTCTGGACTTTTATAGTTTATATCATGCTATCAGTGGAAAAAAGCCTGATTCTTTACTGCATGATTTATTTTTAAAACCATCATCCCTTAAATGTTGCATTTATAGCATTTGGCAGACGCCCTTATCCAGAGCCACCCATTTCTTTTTTATCTCACCTCTGAATAGTTGAGGGTTAAGGGCCGCACTCGGGGGCCCAACAGGGGCATTATGGTGGTCATGGGTCATGGTGGCTTCTGAACCATAGCGCGATACCTTAACTGCTGGGCCACCGCTGACCCCCAAGATGTTATAGATGACATTTGCAGCTTGTGTGGAGAAAAACTGGAACAATGCTGACAAAATCTTCTTTAATTAACTTCCGTGCAGAAACTAACTGAGGCCTTATCCGGATTAAAGAGCAGCATTAGTATCAGCACCACCAGAGCAATGCTGTTGAGGCGACTAAGATGTAAATTCTTGTGTGTGAGAATAGTCAGCTTACTGTTTAGTCTTATCTGATGCTGCAGTGTGAGGGCTGGGGGCCGGGTCTGGTCATTGTTCTGTCTCTGAAACAGGACTTCTGTGTCACCCACTCCTGCGATACAGCTGCGATACTGAAACCTCCAACTGCTCTCTGTTATGTAGAAACTCTAATGACATGGCCGAGTTCTGTTGAGCAAAAATGTACCTTTAATAAAACTACCTGACATTACTGAAAACCCAGATACACAGTTAGATGCCTGAAGCCTCTCCGCTAACACACCGTGGCAAGGCTTCCATATAAGCAGATATGGTTAATCATCATTGCCCTATGCCGCGGTGCTGGCACGGATCTGTGCCGCTTGTGTTGTAAGGGTTTTAAACCTTATACTGTGGTCATTACCATTAGCACAGGCCATCTCTTTTTAATTTGACCGCAATCCTGTTGAGATGTTAGAAAATATCCAATATACAGGACACTTTATGGCCAAACATCACACCCATATGTGGTTCCTTTCCAAGCTGTTTCCACTCACATACAGTACTTGCATAGCATGTCTGTATACTGTAGCATGTCCGTTTCCCTTCATTCTCCTCATCAAACCTGTTCCAGCACGACAACGTGCACAAAGCGAGCTCCATGTAGACATGGTGTGTTAAGGACGTGTCGAGCTGGGACAACTTGAGTGACCTGCACAGAACTCCAACCCATTAAATACCATTGTGGTAAACTGGACCAGGAGCCTCTTCATCATCACCAGTGCCTGAGCTCAGTCATGTTCCTGAAGCTGAATGAACACAATCCAGTCACGATCCAAAATCAAGTTGAAAACTTTCCCAGAAGAGAAGACTGGATCTTATTATTACAGCGAAGAGGGAATCAAACCGGAACATGATGTTCTACAGGCACATATGAGTGTGATGATCAGGTTGTGGTCAATTTGACACTGTTGCAAATGTGATTTTGAGTGTTGTTATTGTTTAGTGAGCCACTTTGACCTGAACAGATCCAGCACAAAAACCAATAGCAGTCACGCCGCGAGCCAGTGAACAGAGCCTGATCTCTGACTAATCAACACACTGACGCCAAATTCAACAAGTCTTTCATTCTGCAGTGACTCAAGTGTCCCTGTAATTCTAGGCATCCAAACATAGACATTAACGTCTGCAAGGGAAAAAAGTGGGACAAGTGTGGAGGAAGTCTGTAAGTGTGTACACATTAGATAATAATGAGCTCACTAGTATTTTCTCTAATAATACTAGCTTTTGTTACTTTTTATGGGGGGAAAAAAACATAGAAAAACAAACTAAGATAAAATCTTTTGTGCGGTGGAAGCATGTCTTTACAGCGTGTGTGTGTGTTGTTTGCTGCCTCATGAGGAACAAGGTGCTTGTATGGAAGCCACCAGATGAACAATGGAGATTAGCAGGGCCTCAAGGCTGAAGAGGCCCACAAAAGGGCTTGAGCACAACTCAGGCCACACACACACACACACACACACACACACACACACACACACACACACACACACACACACACACACACACACACACACACACACACACACACACACACAAAACCCAGCAGTCCCATCAATCACACTATTATGCACTGTTCACTAGACATCAAAAACACATAACAGCTCCAGGATGATGTAAGATCATTCTTCATGGTTCATAGTTCAGCAGTCAACAGACTGAAAACACAACATCAGCACACACTCCAGCTCAGGGGCATTAAGGTTGACGGGCCTGTTCCTGATAACGGCAGTGCATTTAGCCTGGCTCCAGATCCCGTCGATATGGAAACACTAAAAAAAGCCAGGAGCCCCTTTAGGTTCAGGTCAGTTTGATTCACAGACATTTTGATGTTGAGCCGAGACATCAAGTGAAAAGACCTTCGTCTGTTGTATCTTCTATATCCACTATAACAAACATAAGATTATTAAACTTATTTCTAGACATGTTCGACTATTTTAAAGTAAACCTTTCTTGTGCTGCTGCTGGCAGATGCTTTTGCTCCCTTTTTTAGAAATAAATTGTTTAAATTGTCTGTTAATAGAACAAGTTATTTGTGTTTAAAAAAAATTGTACAAGTGCAATAAAATAATAAGTGCAATCTGTGTGTTTCTTGCTCTGTTACCATGTTGCTTGTTTTCTATGGAGGGATGAATAGGACAACATCGAAAACAAATAAATAAATAAATACGTCATTTAATATATATTATAAAGCATTGAATAATTAAAAGTTGAAATTTAAATGAACTTAATTTAATGACTATTTTTATATGTTTAGTTCATTATGTATTTCATTATTTATTTATTTCATGATTTCATCTTGTTTATCTTATTTATTAGTTGATTATGGTATGCATTTTTTTTCATGGCTTTATCATGGTGATGGATATTTATTTAACTAATTATATCATGATTTAATTCCATAAATAATTTGTAATGATTTGTTAAATTATTAATTAAATTGTTTATTTCATCGTTTATTTTTCATGATTTTTAATAGTTGATTTATTTGCCTATTTAATTATTTATTTCATTTTCATGATTTATTTAATTGTTTATTTCATGATTTATTTGTTTATTTATTTCAGCATACACCTTCACCTAATATTAGTGATATTTTGAAGAAAATGTAAAAAATAAGATAAAATTCAGCCCTGGTACCCGTTACTCCCAAACTTACCAGACATTGCAGTGAAGTGTACTTGGATCTGTGCCTGGGTGTGTAGTGCGAAAGCTCCCTTACTGACACACTGACACACACTTGTAGCAGCAGCATGCACCTCACAGTCACCTCGATTTGTGTGGAATATTTCAAAACCTTTTTAGCATCTCATCTTATAAGAATATTTGTATTATGAAATAGTAATATGTGACTAATGGCCTTGGACCATTCTTACTGAGAGTGGCCTGGAAAACCCAACTCAGGTTGATGAAAATTTTGTTAATACAGAGATTTGAATTAAAATGTATATTAATGAGCAAGCCAGAGGTGATGGTGATGCGGAAAAGTTCCCTAAAGAGGACACAAAGTCACCTTGAGTGGAGCTGGCCTTGTCTGGGTACCTCCGTGCTGTAGAGTTAGAAAGTTCTCACAACTCAATTAAAACAAACAAACAAACAAACAAAACAAAAAAATCATTTGTACCTGCCAAAATTCAGCCATGACATCAAATGTTTTTGTTCACACAAAATAAAACATCCATGTGCTCATAAAGAAACTGAACAACTTGACTGTCCGTGTTCTTTAGAAACCTTTGTGTTCCTCCTTTGTGGTTGAACCATACTGTAAGTGCCTCATACGCGACATGTGACAGCACTGTGGAAACACATGGAAGTCTTCTAACTGTTTTGTAATGGTAATTTGTGGGAAATGTTGGTGGTTTGACTGGCGTTAATTTGGTGAACCACATGAGGTGGATCATGAAGAAAATGATGGCTTTTATTTATAAGAAGAAAGTCAGTACATTGTCATGATCAGTAATAATCTGGATTGCAATTATCAGATTAAGTGGTCGTGTAAACAGTAAACTGGATTTTAGGGATTTTAATGTCTGGAAATGCTCAGACACCATTAGAGGAAGTTTGCCTCCATTAAAAAACCTCTCTACACTGCATTCTCTCTGATATTTAATCACTGTTAGCTTTGATTACGGTGCTGGCCAACTCATGTGAAAATGATGCCTCATATGGCGCGTGCCATCAGGGAAGAAGAAACCCTCCATAGATGTGATGTGCTGGTGATTCAGTACATTCAGGTGGTCATGTGACTTCATTTTATTTTAACGTTGCTGACATGAAGCAACTCCAGATCATAACACTGTCTCCAGAGGCTTGTACAGTGGACACTATGCATGATGGGAGCATCGCTTCATGCACTTCCCTTCTCACCCTGACACGCCCATCGATCTGGAATAGACTCAGTCTGGACTCATCAGGTCACACTTTTCCATCGCTTCAAAGATTGGACTTCTTTATGCTCTCTAGCAAACTCACGCCTTTTTCTAATGAGTCTCACTAACAAGTGGTTTTCTTATGGACACAGCTGTTTATTCTCAATCGTGTGAGTTCTCCTCATGTTGTGTGTGTGTGTGTGTGTGTGTGTGTGTGTGTGTGTGTGTGTGTGTGTGTGTGTGGAAATGCTCTTATTCTTACTCCCCATTACACAGCTTTTAGTTCTATCGTTTATTCTATGATGCAACTTCACCAAGTGTATAAGTGATCTCTGATTACGCTCATTCATGATTTATTTCTGCTCACACTCACATACAAAGTTGATGGATCAGCGCTATCCTTGACCCGATTCCAGTAGTGTTGATGTTTTCCTCACTTGTTGCAGGCAAATAATTTGACCGCTCTGAAACGGTGACCTTGTATTTGGCCAGGGAGTCTAAATCCCATTAATACCTAACTAGTGCAGACTCACTCTGAGATTTTTATTGCCAGAATATTCCTACCAGTATCTGTTACTCAGGTTATTGTGTACATGTAGTACGCATTCAGTAATAATACTCATGACAAATAGGTTGTATATGATAAGCATACACTGCCGAGGATTTTTATAAAACATTTGTACAATATAAAACAATTGAAACATCAGATGCATGGACAGATGCCATATGACTCTATATTCCATACACACATTGCAGTTTCTAGTAGTTTTTTAAAACCTCTTCACTCTGATCTTATTCCAGTAATACCAGATCTATACACGCTGAACCCTGGCTAAAGGATGAAGTCATTCAACAGCAGTCTGAATCATTTGGACAAAGCAGGTGAAACTGGAAAAGTATTTGATAGTGTTCCAGCAGACACCTTTGTTCACACAGCCAAGTGGACTGAAGCCAGGTGTTTCTAATAGCAGAGGATTCTAGTGCGGATATTCTCCACTTTAATGTTCATGACTAATTGTGTTGCTAATGATTACGCAAACGTTATCTACAAATCATTCTAAAATAGTTCAAGAGCAGTGCTGTTTGAGGAGTTCGGCTGGGAGGCAACGCTGGGTCTGTTGCTGCTCCATTAAGACTCGGTCGGAATTATACAATGCAGCTCCAGTCTCCCAACCTCAGCTCGCTGAAGCTTTTATCTCCAACCACAAAGCAACACAAACACCCCAGAGGCAAAGAGGAACACTTAAGCGCGCGAACGCACACACACACACACACACACACACACACACACACACACACACACACACACACACACACACACACACACACACACACACACACACACACACACACACACACACACACACACACACAGCCCAGAGCCAGAAATTCAGCTTAGATCATTGCCTGAACGTAACAAAACAAAACAACCAGGCTCAACACTATCATTTCACTGGAAGCAGGCAAAAGGTCAGGATGTCTGCAGGGAGTAATGTAAACCTGACAGCATCAGAGGAGGAGACCTCATTTGTAGGGTGGAGCAAAGTGTCTGCTGGCTTTTAGGCCGGGAGTAAAAAAGGAAACACTTTTGAGTGTCCATAAACCTGCGGTCAGAAAGTGATTACAAATCAACACAAATCAACCAGACTGCTCACAGCAACAACAGTAACGCAGTCGCACCTCTGTGTAACACCGATCTCACTGTATAGGATTTATTAATTGAGAACAAAAACGCGTGATCCTGATGGTTAATACTGTATACTAGTGGATGGTGGAGATTCCCTGAGTTTCTTCTGAATTGAGATTAGAACAATTTTCACCCAATAGATAAAAGAAAGCATTTGCCTGTACATTGGTCAGAATTCGCTCTCTCAATAATATCATACATTCCGTCCATCGGAGGACCCGAAACTAAACAGAAAAAAAATTCGGTCTGTCTGTCTGTCCAGCCAGATTTTGTCACAGCATCACACAAAACTCTTGCAGTCCTCAGATCTCTGGCTGAAGTTTAACCTGCACCATCAGTGAATCTAAATGTTGAGTAAAAGTGATATTATGAACAGTTATGTGTGGGATTTAATAATCTACTAATGCGCTACTGTCTCAGTGTAAACAAACACCTGCACCAATAGATATTAATTAGAGAAGATAAAGTGAATATTTTTACTGGGATTAGTTCATATTTTCACTTTGGCTGAAATAACAGCACTGAAGTGGTACAAGTGAATTTTAACACGCTGGAGTCGTTTTAAGACTAAACTTCATCTTTATCTGATCGACTTTTTCCTTTTCTCATCTGTGATTCTCTCTCCGATTACCGAACAGGGAGTGTATTTGTCTGACCACCAAAGAAGTACAACTTAGTGTAAACAAGGCGTCAGATACTCGACCTTACAGAATGTGATTTCTGTGTATTAATAAATACTAAATAATAATAATAATAATAATAATAATAATAATAATAATAATAATAATAATAATAATAATAAATATTCAGAAAGAAAGTTCATACAGAAAGACAGACAGACATGTACGTGGGCTTCAACCTGAAATAATAATAATAACAATAATAATAATAATAATAATAATAATAATAATAATAATAATATCACTGATTACATTAAAGATCAGCAGATTAGTTTTAGCTTTAAACTTTTAACTGTTTCTACAAACCTTTTTCCCGTCAATTACTTACGCTAGTAGTATTTATAACCTACCACCTGGGGATGTTGAATATTATCTTACACTTCTCACAAGACATGTGAAGCCAGCCAACCGAATCTATTCACCTGCTACTGGTACGGGCCAGCGCAGTACAGTACAAGCCTCTGTCCTGAGCCCCAGGTGGTGGAATAAACTTCCTCTAGATGTCCACACAGCCGAGTCACTGGCAATATACTGTATATGTGCCAAATAAAGATCTATCTGTTTTTTAGGTAGTGGGGTTAAATAAACCCTTAAATAAACCCTTAAATAAACCCTTAAATAAACCCTTCCCAACAGTGGAGACTGAGAGTATGTACAGTTAGTAACCTGGTAACCCAGTGTAAGGATCTATCCAATGACGGAAACTGCAAAGCACTTTTGTGAGTCATTCTGAATAACAGCATCTGCCAAATGCCTGAATGGAAGTGTAACTGTAATACTCTTGAAGGAAAACACTACGGCTATGTTCACATTACAAGCCACATTGTTCGGTTCAGATATTTTGCCCCGATTGGATTTGCCTGTCATGACGGTTCACATTCATAATTACAAGTGATTTTTATGTGACTCTATTGTGGACGCATCTGTCCTCTGAAACAGCATGCAGGCACACATTGATACATCTTTGCTCGAGGGTTAAAGCACATCGTATTTTTGTGACCACTCATTAATTTCAAACAATGGATGTATATTCAATCTATGACCACATAAGAAAGTGACTCAGATCCGATCTGAAAAACAGCCATATGTCACAGATTAAGAAATTGGAATGGAGTCACTTTAGACTGCTAATGTGAACATAATGTGGTGTAACGTAGCCCACACCCACCACTGCCTGTGATCGACAGGGAAAACAGTATATACCCCTCCCACTCATTGGGGCACACAATGTTGCGCTCCTAGTAGTTTTTCGCTGTCCTGCAATGTCGATGGTTATATTCCCGCCTCGGGTCTGTGTGCATGGAGTCTGCGTGCGTGGTGGGTTTCCTCCAGGTACTCCGGTTTCCTCCCTCAGGCCAAAGATCATGCAGATAAGTCTAACTGTTGTTCCCAAATTGGCTGTAGTGTATGAATGAGTGTGTGTCCTGAGATGGATTGGCAGGGTGTACCCCGCCTTGTGCCCTGATGCCTGGGATAGGCTCCAAGCCCCTCTGTGATCCTGTATACAGCATTATAGCACTTTTAACAATGGCCATTATCTCAAAGCAACTTTACAAAATTAAAAAGGAAATTATGGAAATGTGTATGAGCGAGAAAAAATGCGTATAAATCATCATCATAAATCATCATAAATAACGATCAGATTCCTGATGATCGAGCCGAGGGCAAAAACTCCCAGGGAAAAACTCCCTGAGATGGCAATAGGAAGAAACCTTGAGATGACCTGGACTCAACAGGGAACCCATCCTCATTTGGGTGAAACTCCTGTGTTAGGAGGCTGGAAGTTCAGTATAACACAAGATGTCTAAGTTAACATGGAGTCCAGTTCGGCACCAGGATAAGTCAGACAGGTGCAGAGCGCAGAGAGGGTCTGGAGCACTGAGAGCTCAGGAGCAGCAGGTGTCGTGATATCCATCATGAAGCAGAATACAGCTGGAGGTGGACCTTCTCTGGATGTCTCATGATCCTTGCAGGCTTGGCAGGTGTCTACTGGAGCTGGCACAATCAACACATGCGGTATAGACAACGATTATGACCACGACAATGATAGACTGCCAGTTACAGCATCATCAGGATTGCAATAACAGAGTGAACGTTTTTCTTTGTTCATCACTCAGGAACCGCAGACATGGATTTATGATTTATGATGTTGCACATCTATTGCACTGATTCATTTTAATATAATGTGTAGCCTGTTGTTTTATATCTCTGTATGTTTCTTTCAAAGTTTGGCACTTGGGAGACCAGGAGACAATGACTTCAGAAGGGAGAAAGGTTTAGAGTTTGTATGTTTGAATTGCAGGCTGTCCGTGTTCTCAGGAGGAAGAGGAAGTCATGCCACCTCTTAATGGTGAGAGAGACCCAGAGAGAGAAATTCACCCTCCCTGATTCATATACCTGCTGTATACTACATTTAGTTTAAAAAATGTATCAGTATGAAAGATAAATCTTCATTATAAATTATAAATGATGAATATAATAAGTTGGTACAACTGTACATGAAATATTTAAAAATGTTACACACTCATACACACATACATCTCAATTATACAATAGGTTCAGGGGAAGCCAAGGCTTATTTATGTCTGTGGAGAGCAAAGTCCAGCTTGTCAGGTCTGATCCCACAGAAAAGCCAATGTAGGTGTGATAGAAAGGTTTCTGAACATCACTTCACATCCCGCTGTGCTTAGCAGGCAAAGAGCTCAAGCTTGTTGATCCGGCCTCCAAATTCCTCAGATCTCAATCTGATTGATCCGATCTATCACCAATGGAATGTTCTTAACAAACTGGTCTGATCCATGGAAACCCCACATATATAATACCACAGCACACCTTCAGGACAAATCTCCATTATTTTAATTATTATTTTATTCACTTTTCTTGTTGTTTCCAAGTCTGCTTTAGCTGTGAGTGAAGATTGTACTAATCAGAACCGTTTCACGCTACACAATAACATTTACCTTCACTACAGCCTGTGACTTTATACAACTACGTCAGACGCATCTTAAGCCCATAATAATTCTACGCTGTTTCACAGGACAGTCCTGATGATCTTCACCAGTCCACCAGAACTTCTACAGAGAGAGACATGAACTGACTGTTCAGAAAAATATACAATCGGAAAACCCATCTGTTTCTCTTAAGGCTATTCATGGTATTGAAGACATAAATATTTTTCTGAAACCAAACAGTATAAGATGTTTTTGTTCACACACACACACACACACACACACACACACACACACACACACACACACACACACACACACACACACACACACACACACACACACACACACACACACACACACACACACACAGAGCCTTGGAAAGCTCTTTTATGGATGCTAAGCCGCAGGGTGTAGGCACTGTTCCAGCAAGTCAGCGAGACACCCAGAAGAGCTTCAGAAATCCTGAGTGCTTTAATGAAAGCCAGAACTGAGCACAATGCAGCAGTACACAGACTGAAGGACTTTTAATATGCACTGTCTTTAGTGCTCATGGGCCACAGTCCCAACAGTAATAAACACAGGTAATGACACTAAGGCTGATAAAAAGTAAAGCTGTACAGCTTCGATTACTTCTCATAGGTGTGGCCCGCTACAACATATCTCAACGTAATTCATTAATCTTATCAGCTCCATACAGCGTACAGTTTCTCAGCTGGAGTCGACCTCTATGGCAGCACACCGGAGCTGGATATTATTATAATAATATTTACTGCGTGTCCAGTTCCACTGTGTCCTGTTTCATTAGGCACCTGTGCATAACAGTTGTGCAGTCCTAATGTTCTAACTAAAGCAACTAGATGCCTGCTGTGCCACACGATACACACTGGACCAGGCAGAGAGAATTAGAAATTCCACATACAAAAACATGTGCACTGTGGAATTATCACTTGCTAACTGAGAATATAGCAGGTTTATGTATTTTGGGAGAACACTGGAAAAGTAGATGTCGGAGCAGATGCTGGTTTACAAGACCAACAAGTTTCACTAGTGCTTCAAAGGTTTTTCAGGACTCCGCCTGAATTGATGGCCTCCCAGGAACTCCGCACCAAGAGCAAGGTCAGGAATGTAAGGAGGATGTAGCAATCACGGCCGGCCGAGGTCCTGTAATGTGCAAGTCTGTGGTGGGAAGGATGATGTCCTGAAAAAAAATTTAAAAAGATCAAACCAGGCAATTTTTTTCCATCAAAGGTCAGGGCCATTAAAGGAGTTCTTGGGAAAACTGAGAAAACTTTCTATCTTGATGGTGTCCAAGCTCTAGTGAAACACTGAGATAAGTGCATTAGTGTGGCAGCAGATTATATAGAGAAATAAAGGGATATTTGTCTCTCATAACTGTGTTCTCTTATTCTGCACAATCAAAAATCCCGGTTTGAGTTGAACACCCCTCATCCATTCCACTCACATATGCTGGCTAATGCAAAACAATTTCTTGAGCCTTATATAAAAGGATCTTCTGCATCCATATCTTCATGGTTGGCCTGGAAAAGCACACTGGTTAATTGAGGACACAACTGCCTGTTTTTTTTTCCCTGCAAATGTGTTCTTTAATTTATTCCGGGATGATTTTATTCAATTTAAATTTTCTCAATCATAATTTTATCTTCAATTCAATTCATTTTGAAAAGATTCAATAGCATTAATGTATACGGTCTTATTTGTGGCTGGATTTCTTACAGGTTTTTAAAAAGTATCTAACCTTAGAATGCTGTGTAACACGTGCTGTTGATTTCTATGTCATATCTCATACAAAATTATTATCTTTTTTCCTGCCAATTATTTTGCACCGCACTTCGGGTCAGTATGTGGTGGTATTTATGGGCGGTAAACTGGCGATAATCTTAAAAGTAGAAAAAGAGATATTCTTGCAAAAGGCAACAGATGGGTGTGGTTTGTGAAGGCTTTCTTCAAAGGCTGATTTATTTTTTAAGGATTTTGTTAATTTTGTAGAGTTAAACATTTTCCAGGTTTTCAAAATGGTTCAAAATGTGAATCGAATACTGGCTCTACACACAGCCTAGCGCACAGTTGGCTGGTTTTGCTGTGATTCACGAGCAGCAGGAGAAAGCGATTTAAACCTGCAATCTTTGGACGCTTACGCCACCCCGGAGCTAAAACTGTCACATTTTGTTGTGCATGAATTTGAAAAATGTGTTTGACATATTATTCGCTTTTATAAGCAGGCCTAAGAGAGTTTGCATGAAAGAGCACAAAGGCCATGTTGTGTTGCGTTGCCTGACCCCTAAGGACATCCAAGAGTTATTGTTTCGTAGGGTTCACCAACTTTTACTAGAGATTCTGTAGGAATTCCAGGCACTCGCTGTGCTTCTGAAAAGGTCTTAATGGAAGATCCCTGAGTCAGCATGAGCTAAGAAGGCAACTCTACATGAGGAATGGCAAGGCATACGGAGAGCAGATAAACAACATGACTCATCTAAATGGAAGTATCTGTAAGGAAGGCAAAATGATCTGCCACTAGTATAAGAAAGTTAAAAGACTGAATAGAGCAGAGATGGCTAGAAATTAACTTTTTAATACTAAAAGTATGTGCTTTATTGTAGTCTTACAATAACAAATGAAAAATCTAATAGAAATTTGATTGCTTCAGCTATGCTTTTTGCAAAATCATGATACTGGATTTTTAATTGTTCATGTAAAATTGTTAATTGTATGTAAAGGTTAAGTCACCACGCCTCCGAGTGATCATCCGGAGATCGCGAGTTTCGATTCCTGGTTGATGCTGTAACCTCTCGCAACCGGATGTCTAGAGAGAGCTGATTGGCCGAGCTCTCTCAGAGGGGAGGGATGAGAGGTACTTAGTGCTCCCACATTAATCGCGGCTCTACAGCCAATCAGGGTCGTCTGTGAGCTCAGGCAAGTGGAAGGAGCGGATAGCGCCGTCCTCCGAGTGTGTTACTCCACCCCCAACGATTCGTGAGCGAGCAGTTCGAAAAGATGCGGTCGGCCGGCGTCATGTGGTTCGGAGGAAACATGTGATAGTCTTCGGTCTTCCCGGCTGAGTGGTAGTAGTAGCCTTAATGTGGGAGCCCCCTAGTGACGTGGAGGAATTGGACACGACTAAATTAAGGAGAAAATCAGGGGGAAAAAAAAAGGTTGTGAAGCCCTCGTGACCAGTGGCAGGCACATTATATATTTTTATATAAGATATATCCATATTCTTACATAATGTTTTATATTATACAGTAAAAACACATATTTGGGTGTCGTTTTGACTCTGTGAGGTAGTAAGTAGAAATCTCCAGGTAGTTACAGTGATGTACAGTAATGACTACCTGGATGGAGATTATCCACAGGACAATGAACGAATAAAGCCATTTGCAACAGATTCAAATTTGATTACCAATTCAGCAGATGGGTCTAATTATAGCGGGTTTATTTAACAAAAATGAAACAAAACAAACTAACAAAAAAACATGTGGCTAATGCTAGAAACCCCTTTACTGTTTTTACATGATTTAAGATCAGTTAAGTTGCAGCTTAGTGGTCATCAGCCCTTGATTAATTGATCATCAGCAGGTGTTCAGACCTCTATAAAAGCAGACGTTTTGGTAGTTTGATTCCCAGGATTGGACATCTCAGCACGTTCACCTCAAGTTCAGACTATGCGATGCTCAGAGAAATACAAAAAAACAAAAACAAAAAAAAACAAACAGAAGAGCTACTTCTTAGACCCTACAGGCCTCACTGAGCACATTAAATGTTCATAAAAAAGTTAATGACAGCACAATTAGGCGAAGACTGAACTAGTACGGTTTGTTTGGAAGGACTGCCAGGAGAAACAGCACAACTGATTTGGACTTGTTTTGCAGCCACAGGACTGGGCACCTTGAAGTCAATAAGCCAATGATCTCTGTATACCAGAACTTGGATCTTGCTTTATGGACCTTGCAGTCATGTTGGAACAGGAAGGGGCTGTCCACAAACTGTTCCCACAATGTTGTGAGCATGACATTGTCCATAATGTCATGGTATCCTGAAGAATTAAGAGTCTTTTTTACTGGAAGTGAGGGGCTGAGTCCAACCATGCACTAGTGCACAAAGCAAAGGTCCATAAAGACATGGATGAGCAAGTTTGGTGTAGAAGAACTTGACTGACCTGCTCAGAGTCCTTACCTCAACCCAATAAAAGACCTTTGGGATGAAATAGACATGAGACTGCGAGCCAACATCAGTGTCTTTTGGAAGAATGGTCAAAAATTCCCATAAACACACTCCTAAACTTTGTGGAAAGCCAAACCAGAAGAGTTGAGATTGTTAAAGCTGCAAAGTGCCAACATCATATTAAACCCTATGGATTAAGAATTGGATGTTACTCAAGTTCATAAGCATGTAAAGGCAGGCGAGTGAATACTTTTGGCAATATAGTGAATACTGTATATATAAGTATATGTTTTAATGCTAAAGCATTTTATTTCTGTTTATTTATTTTCTGAACCCTTTTTATACTCAAGACTTACAGAGTTACTAAAAGCCAGCAGTAGTGTTATTGTTAGAGATTACCTTTCATGTTTTTTCCATGAGAAGCTCTGCTTGTCTGCAGCTTTTGTTTTGAGTAAATACGGGTTGTCACCAGGAGCCACCAACTCCAGGCTGGATGAAATGAAACATGATCGCACTTGCTGACACAATGAGAACTGGGCTTTTGGGCTAATGTCTCTATGTGTAACAAAGAGTCAACTGAAAAAGAAATTATTTTTGGTTACATACATCCCTTTTCTATATTTTTTTATTTGTTTGTTAATTTTTTATTGGAACATGGTATTATTCCATACACATTTAAAACAGCATCGTATAAGAAAGTTTTCATAGTTCTAAGATTTGGATAATTTTGTTATTACAAGTTAATTAAGTTCCACATCTCTAACAGGTTAAGCAGAGAAGCAAAGGCTGATTTGTGTCTGTGAAGATTTGTGTTCATTCAGCTATAAGAGCATTAGTGAGCTCAGGTTCTGATGTCAGAATGTCAAGGAAGCTCCAGTTCACCTTTATCCACTCCGGACACTCAAGTTCTTCCACACCAACCTTTACACACCTTGTTTTAAAACGTAGTGTGTGTGATGAGAATCTTAGTCGGAGTGCAAAACGTTTTAAAGAGGGCAGTCGTTCCTGTGAACATTCAGAGAGTGGAACACCTGATCCTTGAAAATCGATGAATAACATGTCGCCAACTTGCGGACACGACTCATTAGTCTGTGAGAACTGTACACACAATCGATCACCAACACCACCTACACTTACAGGAGCTCGGCTGGACGTTATTGCCACATCCCCTGTACAGTCCTGACCTCGCTTCAAGACATTACCACAGGTTTGGGTCATTAACAGAGGTTCTGGGAGGCCAGCATTTCAGACGTTGGTGCAGGAAGTCTTAGCATGGCTCCGACGTACTGAGAAAACTTTCTCCCTTGTTTTCACTCTCAGAACTTTCTCTCTATAGTGTGTATTATTTTTTATTTTGTCTTCACTTAATAATTTGAGTTTTTATTATTTTTTATGGGAAAATCTGATTTGATTCATGAGTATTTTGGAACATTAGCCCATTTCCGGAACGAATTATGCTCATAATCCAAGGTTCCACGGTATATGGTGTATTTATGTTGATCTCCAATAACATTTAAAATGTATTCATTCATTCATTCATTCAGTCATTTATTTATTCTCTATATCATATCAATACCTGATGAAACACAGCAATCACGTGAAAAAGATGCAAACATCACAAACAGAGCAGACGCAAGGGTCATCTACAGTCCCATGTAGCACACAGTAGAATATTAATCACCGTTATCCGTGGACTTACTGTTCCAGATAAGCTGCTTTTCTGTGCCTTTGCATAGTGCTGCTGTATTTCACCATTGCTCTGCCTTTGGTGCTTCGTGTCAAAAAAGCTTGTAATCAACAATAAAAAAAACTATTAAACTAAGGATTAACATATTAAAGAAAAAAACAATAGAAGATTTGTGTAAAAGTTGCCGCCGCTATACAGTAATATATATATATATATATATATTTTTTTTTTTGATTGAAAAAAAGGCAAAATATATATTTTTAAATGGGACTTGTGATGTTAAAAGATTTTTTATTTAGATCTGTTTGTCTTTAAAAAAATTAATGACAGAAAACAATAATATACCCTGGTTGTAAGCAATAATCGGGCCCAAGCACCTGTGCCACCATTGCCTGGGCGCCTGTGTGCTTTCTGAGCATGTTAAGACCAACATAAACCACCAGATGCTGGAAAAAAAAGCATCACCCTATGATGTCACTCAATGTGATGTCACTCTGGATGTTATTAGTCACATTTCTTCATAAGTTTGAGGCATTGCCACAGCTGAATCTCTTCGTCTTGAGATCACATTGCCCGGTTTGTTGGAAGTCAAATACTATATATTCCCTAGGAAAAGTATATCAAATTTCATTGGGTGCGTTTTGTAAAGAACCCAACATAACTGACTTCCTGTTGAGTTGAGCCCCTGAACTGCATAGTGAAAGTTATGTTCAGCTTAATGAGATCTAAATGTGTACTGGGTTTTACATGTATACTTGCAAGTGTGTATGAGCTATGCAGCAAAATCTCCAGTGATGGCCCTGTGCCACGCCCAGTGCCCAGCCACTCAGGCATCCTAATGACAGCAGATTCCAATATGTGTGCTGATTTTCGTGACATTTTGAGCATGTAAAGACCTCCAAAATGCTGGAAAAAAAATTATCCTTAGAAGAACGATAGGACTTGAAAGTAATGAAGGACCATTCTGGGTTCCTAATCTGTCAATCAAGAACAGGAATCAGAGCTACATTAAGCACATGATTATTCAACACTAGACAGCTGAGGACAGGGAAAAGACCTGGGATTTTGTTTGTTTTTTCCAATCTTTGTTCTTGGCTTGCAGAAGAGGAACAGAAGTAAAGCGTGATGTGGTTCTTCTCCTGGTGTCACCCACAGACCTCAAGTGCTGATGTTTGGGGTGTTTCTTAGATGCTTTTATTCTCAATACTGTATTAAAGAGTGATTATTTAAGTTACTAAAGCCTTCCTGGATGCTTTAACCAATCTGACCTTACTAATCATGCAGGTGTTTCCACACACAACTGTCACTTAAACTAGCAAGTCTGAAGATTTCAGAAAGTACTGATCTCCATCCTGCAACTCCGCACTTTCAGGATCCGCTGCTATCGTCCTGGTGTCAGATACCACAGCACACCTTCAGGACAAATCTTCATTATTTTAATTATTATTTTATTCACTTTTCTTGTTGTTTCCAAGTCTGCTTTAGCTGTGAGTGAAGATTGTACTAATCAGAAACGTTTCACTCTACACAATAACATTTACCTTCACTACAGTCTGTGACTTTATACAACTACGTCAGACGCATCTTAAGCCCATAATAATTCAACGCTGTTTCACAGGACAGTCCTGATGATCTTCACCAGTCCACCAGAACTTCTACAGAGAGAGACATGAACTGACTGTTCAGAAAAATATACAATCGGAAAACCCATCTGTTTCTCTTAAGGCTATTCATGGTATTGAAGACATGAATATGTTTCTGAAACCAAACAGCATAAGATGTTTTTGTTCAGATGAATTCACACACACACACACACACACACACACACACACACACACACACACACACACACACACACACACACACACACACACACACACACACACACACACACACAGTACAGAATGTACACAATCATGCCCCAGTCTAAATGACTGATCTCAACTAAAATAACCTTTGTTGCGTGTCCAATGCAGCGGGTAAGGGAACCTCCTTTGATATCTTTGCCATGAATTTGTCATGTTAAACACTATATACTTGATGTCTTTGTAACACTGTTGTAAACTAAACCAACCTGTTTGGGTGTGTTTTCAGGTGTCTTATAAAGATGTATTTTCTTTACATGTTGCAGTCCTTCTGTCACCATGGAAAAAATTACTGCTCATAAGTTACTATGGACAAGTCCAAGTCGACAGTCATAATGAACATGTTTGTTGTTATGAGACTTAAGTGTGACTTGGACTCAAATCACAAGCTCGAGTTCCCATCTCTGCTCTGTGTTTTCTCCTCCACTTCTACACACACATAAAACATATGGGAGCTATTTGCATGGGGATCCTGAGTCCTCTCTCGCTCCACGCCCACCAAGTTATTTGCCTTGGAGAAGCTCCACAGATCTGTTTGCTGGATGTGTTATGTTTTCATAGCAGAGCTTTTGGCTTTAAGGTCTGAGCATGGATTCCACAGCCAGACATGTGTCTGCGTTGCTGAGAGCAGATAGAGTCTTTGTGCTATCTGCTGGCTGTGCCAAGCCTGCTTCAACATGCTGAGTCAATAATCAGCTCTTCACATTTCCAGACCCTGTTTTTAAAATTCTTCCCCATGATGGCCCTTCAGTTTGAACACCGTACCTCAATTAAATGCGAGATATGTAATTTGGGACAATTGCAACATGTACCGGTTTTATTATTTCTTTAAAATTTGAACACAGGGTGGCACAGTGGCATAGTGGTTAGCACCGTGGCCTCGCACATTTCCGGGTTGGGGGTTCGAGTCCCGTATGTGCACAGAGTTTGCATGTTCTCCTACTGCTTGGTGGGATCCCTCAGGGTACACCAGTTTCATCCCAAGGACACAAGTGCCACTGCTGTCTAAGAAACGCCCCTCCAGTGAACGGCACAGCTGAACAAACATGCAGGGGGAGGGGGCTCTTCTTATTTGAGGTCACAATGGAGGGAAAATCTAATTGGCTTGTTTAAGGCTCAGCCATACAAAAAGGAGATTCTCCACATAGGGTCATGACCCCTAGTTTGGAAAGCTCAGAGACTATAATGACCACTGCAAATTGATGATCTATGACTAAATCTTAACCTCAAACAAAAAGTGGGCTGAATTATTATTGTACTTTGCAGATCGATTATACCATCAACCTCACAAAAGCCCCAAAACAGATTCCCAACATCAGCCATTTATTATGATACTATACAGTGAATGTTGATGCGCTTACTTGCATGTACAGTACAGTCGTGTCCATCTCCATCAAACATGCCGATGGTGTTCATAACTCAAAACACATTTTTATGCTTACCGGAGCACAACAAATGATTCTGATTAGAGTTTTAATGATGCTTCAGGCACTCCATGTTGTGGCTTCTTTAGTGACATCCTTCCAAAGATTGCTACTGTAAAAATGCAAAACAGTACGCTCAGAACTGAGTAGGGTTCCCTTGTGCTACCTGGGCGGCTCTGGTGCTTCTCAAAATCTCTGGGGGTGTGCTGTGTTGGCTGGCACCACGAGTTTGGAGGCGGGGTTGCGAGCCTCTTTGCCTGCTGGGGCTCGTGAGTGGTGGGGTGTGGTGCACTGGTGTGATACCTTTCTATCATTGACCAGGATTGACTGTGTGCTGCATTGGCTTTTCCGTGGTTCGATCACACGGGTTGGCCTTTAGTCCCCTGGCCATGGGTGAGCCTTGGGTGCCCATGATCCTGTCACCAGATTACTGGTGTGTAGTTGATCATCAAGGTGAATGCGTTAATGTCATGGCTGATTGATTTAGATGGCGTCCAGCAGTGAATGTTGAAACTTAACAATCCCAATAATCTATGGTACAAATCCCTGGCCGTTGGAGTTCTTCGTAATCCACCATTCCATGGGTCCATTTGTGTGTACCCCCCCCAAAATGCAAATTATAAACAATTATAAACAAAACATATAAACATATATAAACAAAATAAGAAATAAAATTAAAAGCAGGCAAAATATCAAAATAAAATGGGATGCTGCTTGCTAGACCAATTTACAAGTAACAACATTAACCCTGTTAGCACCATCAGTGTCCGGATTCGATTCCCGCCTCAGGGTCTGTGTGGATGGAGTTTGCATGTTCTCGCCGTGCTTGGTGAGTTTCCTCTGGGTTCTCCAGTTTCCTCCCACAGTAATTGGTTTAGATTATGAGTGAGAACACGAAGCATTACAACACTGCTGCTATTTATTAAATGTCATTTACATCTTAAACTGGCGTTCTGAAAACATTTCTTATTTTAAAAAAATAAGTATAATAAATAATAAAAATAAAAATAGTCTGATTGGAATCCTTTCACCATAGTTTAATACAAAACAACAGAGAGGATTATTTCCCCTTTTTTGCAGGGCTACTATTATAATTAGAACTCATGTAGTGCATGTTTTTTTTTTTATAAACATGTTCTGCATGAGTTCTAATTATAACAGTGAAGTAAGGAACTGCTCTGCTGATAAGTCTCGTCAATTTGTGAGAAATCTGAGACGTGTACAAGTTTAAGCAGAGGAGCTGTAATAAAATATCTGCCCTCCCGAAGGGACGCAGGACACTTTTGTTGTTCCAGGGGTCGTTCATCTGGATATGTGTGCCTCACACAGTAATGTGAACTCATTTATGGAAAATGTTTTCATAGAAAAATGCCATTGTGTTCATTCCTTTTTCCTTCTATTTAGTTCAGGATAAAGTGATGTGAGCTCTACTGATTTGACTTATGATAAAAAAAATGTTTAGAGACAGTTCAAAGCATCCTTTGTCGTTTTTTTATTTATTTACTACTATTCATTTCTGTGGTGTCAATACTTTTGCAACTTCTTATGAATGAAAAATGTAAAAGGAGAAATGCTTCAGTTGTCTGAGAGGAAAACAGCATGACGTCTGAGTTATTTTCTGCTGTTGTGTTGGTAACTCTGGAGTTCAGAGGGTTCGAACATGTGTTCCAGAGGAATTATCCAAAGTTTTAATTCACATGATAAAGCCCTTTAAATGCTTAACTGGATTATGAGTGAGCTGATTACTCTCACGCCCGCCTGCTGTATCTGACTCGGCCCTCACACAGTCTGTTAATCGTGACCAGATGAATGCATTTTAAATTGAGCTGTATTTATTTATAAAACAGTGATGCTTGACACGTTATACTGATGATACGACACACACTACTGAATGTAACCTGGACGTGCAACGAGGAGGCCCACTGATGCCTATTTAATACAAGGACAGGGCTTTTTGTTTAACAGGAAGAGAAAAACAGTGAGCATTCCCAACAGGAGGAAGTCAGGAATCTCTGTGGATTCGGTGGGAAAAAAACAGGATGTTATTCTTAGACCAGATTCAAAACCCCCTCCTACTTTCAAATGGAATTAAACTGTGCATTAATATCGGCTAATAGGAGAGAGGACATACAGTGTAAAGTAACAGGAATGAAATTAAAATAGGTGACAGAGGTGTATGCAGTAAACCTTTTTAAACGTTACATCCTGTATAGTGTGTGATGGGAAAGATGCCGCAGTCGCTGGGTCTGCGTTTGGACTTGCATGCCACAGAGGTATCAGCCTGCTTCACTTACATAAGGAATGTCTCCTTGCAAGTAGGATGTCACACGCTTGGATTCATGCCACCATGTGTGTGGAAAGTTGAATAGTGCACATGCAGTGAGTGTAGGAGTGGGATTTAAACTTTCTTGCATGAGTGCACATCTAAGTATCAGTATCATGGTTCATTTTTTTCCTTTTACAAAGTGACACACTAATCCACTGCTAACCTACTTATGCATGCATACGCACAAATAGGAAAAGTGAAAGAATAGCAGCCTATGAACATAAAGAAAACATATTGTGTGGTAGAAACCTACACTGCCTGATTCAGAAGTGTCCAATTATTAGCCTGCAGGAAGCAAAACAAACAAACAAACAAACAAAAACAAAAAACAAACAAAAGCAAACCAACTGAGGGCATTGCTGAAATTAAATTACTGTTCAGAAATGTTCAAACACACTCGGCCAAAACACATTATCTGTGATTATTATATTTTTTGTTATAAAGTATAATACAGAAAATGAGTGTGTCAAAGAAGTTTATGAAACATGAAAGTGACCAATCTTACTTCTCTAAAAAGTTCGAGTTGCTAACTTCAGCCGTTTTGGAGAGATGATTTTATATGAGCTCCAAAAATGGCAATTTTTCAACGTTATACTGTCTCACTTCAAACAATAATCATTTAAAATGCAACTTATTCATATTTCTTTATGAATATTCATACTAAAGTTAGTGTAAGCTTCTGGAAGCAATAACTAACAACAGTGGCATTTGTTTAAATGCTCCAAATTAGACACACACCCTTATGTAATGTGGCCGTGAAATTTATAGAAAACTATGGTTTATTCAGTTAAAAATCCTTTTTGTAACCTGCCCAATAATTATTAACATACCATTATATTATGCCCAATAGTTACACATACTATTATAGTTTCAGGGTTACCTCAGTGCTTTGCATGAGAGATGGTTTTTGGTAAAAGCTTAAAAAGTGAAAATTGTGCAATATTTTAACAATTAGCATTTTAGAATAATACACTTTTCATGTGAAATCTAAATTGGCCAAATTTCATCTGAATGACAGTTAAGATCGTTGAAAGATTTGAATTTAGAAAAGTTACAGACACTACATACAAGGGGATGAAATTGTATTTAGCAAATGTGTTTCTTCTTAACTGATAAAAATATAAATGTGTATGCATATTTACAAATAATGAAGCATGGATCAGGAGAAGTGTATTGTTAAAAACTGGACAGTAGAAATGAGTGAAAATCAGCTATCAAGGTGCAGAAATGGATAAACTAGGGGCGTTCAGGTCAACCTGGGACATGTGATGAAATTTCTGGTGAATGAAGGCGTAAAAGTGATTGACATTTACAAAAGACTTCAGGCACAGTACGGTGATGAGCCTCTTAGCCGCGGTAAAACATCTGAATAACACAAATATAGTAGTTTTTACGCCCATAACTCTTATTCTTTACAGTCAAAAGTCCCGGTTTGACTTGAACGGCCCTGGTAGTAACAGATATATGTATCAGTAGCAGTCATGGTGTTAATAAATATCCTATCGCCTGCCATAGATTTGCATGAGTGTCAGAGTAAACTGTTAAATACCAGTTCCAGGATATAAATACAACACAAACACAGAAATTCATAAATACATGGTATATCAGCTGAAATGCTGTGTGCTACCGTCTGGAGTGTTATCCCTGGTGTATACCAAAGCAGTGAGGGTGTGAATATGTGAAACTATGTGTAGTACTGTGTAGTGAGTGGCTGGTTCATTAATGGATGCAGGAAAGACGCTGCATGTGAGAGAACATGCAACTCGTCAGTATTAGATGGAGCAGAGTTTTGGGGGTGACGTGGTGGTTTTCTTTGTCCTGATGGCTAAAAATACACATTTATAAGACCTCATTTGTTTCTCATAACCCGCACACATGTGCTCGCACTCATCGACTGTATTCAGGGTCGCGGGGGGCCTGGATCCTTTCCCAGGAGACTTAGGGCATGAGGTGGGGTACACACTGGACAGGGTACCAATCCGTCAAAGGGCACACACACACACACACACACACACACACACACACACACACACACACACACACACACACACACACACACACACATTTACTGTATAGCTATATTAATTAAAACAACTAAACAAATAAAATGCTCTGTAAACTACACACACCAAACTCCAGCCAGCTTTCATTGCAAATGCACAGTGTCTGTACTCCTTATTTGTGTATAAGCAAAACAGGTGCGGACAAACCCAGTGTATGATATAATACTTTCAGTTATCTACAGTGCAGTTGTAATGGAGAAACGAGTCACACTAGTCTATTCTTCTTTCAGGCTTTAAATACCTTCTGAACATTAAGTAACACATTAATTTTGATTATGCAAGCTAGCTCAGGATTACATCCGTCTCCATGCCTACATGCTACACCCACCTTTCAGAGCGCAGATGAATCATTGTCTTACTGATGGCTGCCACCCAAACAGACAGAAATGGAAATATGTTCAGGCCTGGTGTGACAGAAGCTAGCTGTGTCATGAGGGTTTCTAAAGCTCAGTCAGACCGGCCTATCTGATGTATGCTTTTTAAACACGTATGATGCATAATGTAGCAAAAAAGTCAATAAAGCAGCGAAGTCTGTAGGCACAAACACTCATCTCAAAGCATTCATCTCAATGAGTAAAAAGATGGATGAAAAACAACAATAACAAAAGAATGATGGAGGCATTGCATGCATTTTTGCACCAGCATTACACATCATTACACAAGGTCATAACAAACATCACAGAGCTGGAGCAGTGTCGATGCGTCACAGGCGCTAGGAGCAAGTTGGAATAAAGATAATAAGGATGACACTTAAGAACAACATGAATGTGACTGCTTAAGCAGGATGTGCAGACACAGCAGCAATAGTGAAAACCGAAGGAGGCTGCACACACACCACTGTGGGGTGAAACTAAAAAGGTGGGAGATAAGTGCCTTGCAAAAGTATTCATACCCCTTGAACTTTTCATCACGGGACATTTTGTCACATTCCAACCACATCACACGTTTCAGATTTTTGTTTGTAAAATAAATTTTGAAAACCATTTATAATTTTCCTTCCACTTTACAATTATGTGCAATTATTTACAATTAATCCGAGCCGCTGCACTAATGATCTGACTGCAAGATCCCGAGCCTGACCTCTTCACTCCTCAGGGACACATAAGGAGTCATCTAACATTGTAGGTTTCTAGAAATGACTGTGCAGCACAGCTTGTCACGGATCATACTGTTCATAAAAGTGTTTGATGTCGACTCTTCTGTGATCTTTGCCATTTCTTCACATGGCGTTGCGATCAACAAGCCTGCTATTTCATTCCAACATACTCCATCAAACAGGAAGCCCTGCAGAGAGCATCAAAAGGCCAGGGCTATGTCTGATCTCGCTTCCTTAGGATGTACCTGTAAGCTTCAAATAAACTCAAGGCTATTGTATGAGAGGATTTCTTTTAAGTCTTAAAGGTCTCGTATTTTACTAGTTCTTTAACAAGTTAGCACAGGTCTCAGTGCTCCCCCAAAGTGTGTGTGTTAATGCTCCAGCTGAAATACCCTCCTTACAATTCAAGTTTCCTTTATTTCACTCCTCCACCAAATGCGCCATTTCAGTGTTTATGTAAATGAGGTCCTGCAGGGGCCACCAGTAAACAGTAGAGCAGAAGAACAAGCCAGGGAGGGTTTCTCCATATCTGATGTCATTTTACAGTTCAATTCAATGTAATTACATTTTATTTGTTTAGCACTTTTAACAACAGTCATTGTCTCGAAGCCGCTTCACAGAATTTAAATGAAAATTATGTCTAAGTAAACATGCAGTCCAGTTAGGCACCAGTGGTATCCTGATGGCACCAGGAGGAGTCAGACAGGTGCAGGGGGCAGAGGGGGTCTGGATCACTGGGAGCTCAGGGGCAGCGTGTGTAGTGATATCCATCTATCATGAAGCAGAATCCAGCTGGAGCCGGTCCTTCTCCGGATTCCTCAGGATCCTCGCAGGGTTGGTGTCTGTCTACTGGAGCTGGCACAATCTACAGATGCCTCGGGATGGGTAGGAAAAGAAAGAACAGGTGGGAATGAATTAGCGTAGCTGCCGCTCATGATAATAGCAGCACTTGGTAAGAGTGTGCATTTAAATGTGAATTATGTGCATGCTAAGCTAAAGAGATGCGTCTTTAGTCTACTTTTAACCTGGGAGACTGTGTCTGAGACACTGCCAGGAAGGCTGTTCCAAAGCTTAGGATCTCAATACAAAAATGCTCCACCTCCTTTACGTGGACTTTGATATTCTACTAGATTTTGTGGAGTTAACACTAATGCTACAAAAGCAGGGATTTTTTTCCCAAACTTTTTTTTGAATTTATCATAACAGCTGCTCTTGAAGGAAAACCAATGTACTTCCATAGAGCTAGCCTAGTCCATGAAATGTGTGTCTCAGAGCAGTAGTGTGAGTGACATCTTTGCTTATAGAGCATGTGTGAGAGGTTGTGTAAGTACAAAGTAAAGACCTGCAGGGATTGCTCCATATGGCTCCGTGTCAGCTGTTGACTTTAGAGGAAGGAAGGCAATGTTCTGTAAAGTGTACTTTTTTATTGACAGACCTTTCCTTCAGTCTCTATTTGTCCTTTCCTTGCATTTGAATCAATCTGACGGCAGGGAAAAGACGGGGACTTTAACCATCAGTGGCTACAGGATGGCTGGGTCAAGCTGCCAATAAAGTTAAATCACATTGTAAGTGAATTCATCTAAACCTCATACTGTTTGAACTGGTGAAAAGTTCAGCCTGCAGACATCGACGCTTAAAAAAAAAACCCACCAGCATGACTGCTTTAATCTACTAAAAACCCACCTGCTTATATCTACCCACATTACTACAAAAGAGAAAATATCATGAAAACTGCGCTTCACTGCGCACACTGCCCTTTCATAGTCATCCTGTCCAAGATATATTGATAAGAATGTGTACTTCTGGAAGAAAAACAAAATGAGCCATAAGCAGTTTTATTTCTCTAACAGTCCAACCCCCTGAAAAGCTTCTTATTCATGCAGATTTTTAGAGCAGAACAATCCTCATCCTGTCATGCAGGCTCATTCTTGATCCAGTCTCAAGCCCACATGTTTACCTCTCAGATTCGAGCATAGATAAAGCTGCAGACCATTCATCAGCCAATTTACAGTCACTATCGTAAGCTAGATAATATCATCATGACCGTATATGGTTAAAGGCAATACAGAATAAATGGGAACAGATGGATGAGATTCCCATAAATGGGCGTTAACACAGATGAAATATATTTTAGTTATTTTTACATGAACTATTTGACACCCTGTTGTCAAAAACAAGTAAAAGTATGTGAGTGATGAGGACATGTAAGTCATGGAGGAAGTACGTGTCCCTGAAAATATGATGTTTGTAAGTATTACACTATTTTTACAATCTGAACTCCTTAAAGATCCCATATTTTACACCGTCTCCCAAGTTATGACAGATCTCAGAGCTGAAACTAACGGAAATATATACAAAGCTGAAATGCATATATATATATATATATATTCTTACCTTAAACTTCCTTTATATGCACACTCTCTTTATTTCATTATTTCAATGAAGTGCCAAGTCTTGCCCAGTGTCACAACAGTAGAGCTGAGAAACAAGCTGGGGACGAATCCGACTGTTCCTATATGAGGTCACACGAGGGGAGGACTAACTGGCTTATTTAATCCTGGCTGATACAAAAAATTTATCCCCCCCCCATCCCCCCCCCCCCCCCCCCCAACAGGGAAAGTTGTTTTTTTCTCCACACCCACTGGAAATTCATCAGAATGTCTAAAAAGACTAAAAAGTCCATTTGTCACTACAGTTTCTCCTTAAATGTCAGCAGTAAAGTTAAAGCTTATCACTCACATATTAGCTCAAATTACCTGGTTTTGTAACAAATAGGAGATTTTATTTATTTTCCTAACTTCCACTGAAGCTACAGCATTGTCCCATAGGATAATCTCACCAAACCAGCACTATGATAATACCAGTACTGGACCAGTTGAATATGAGTGTTTAATGGCATTTGAACGTCGATACTCTGGCGTGGTTGGCGTGCGAGTCTGCTACCAATCCTTATCAGCCAGTAGGAAGGCCATCTGTATTATAACTTGTTGTGCTATCTTCTGTTCCTATGTTTTACAGGCGTACCATCAGCATGAATCTCATCTCACCTCCATGCCACAGTTGCTGCAAGTCATGCCAGACAAATGTATCATTATTACAGACTAAACAAATAATACTGATTCTGTTCCATCATGTCTTGACTGTTTAAATCGAGTTGTAGTCTGTGCATATTCATTTGTGTGTGTGTGTGTGTGTGTGTGTGTGTGTGTGTGTGTGTGTGTGTGTGTGTGTGTGTGTGTGTGTGTGTGTGCATTGCTGTTTAATTGCTCAAAGGTTTTCATAGCCATAGTATTAGTCATAAGTAAGTCATAAACATTAAAAATCTGAACGCCTTTTGTTACAAATCTACATTAAAAACCTGTAAATGGAGTCATAAGAGGATTCGTCTACCCCAGATTTGACTCCCACTGAGTTGTGGGGAAGTCCGTTATGAGTCTGATGTGGTATTCTCAAGAAGAAACGATGCATCAGTGCTTTGTGTAGGGGTTCGGTTTAGAGATACGGAAGGCAGTTTCTGACTCTGACACCGACTGTAACCTTAAGAGATTAGAACATGAAGAACCATAACAGTACGCACACACACACACACATTATAATTCATCTTAAATGGTTTAAGCAACTGTAGGCAGTGTTAAGAAAAATAAAAATGCCTCTGAGCACAATTGCGGTAAGTGTAAAGTGGTAAATACTAGTGACATTTTATGGAGGAGTTCTGAGGTCTCTCTTTATAACACTCGCTTGAGTCTTCCATCCTGCCTTTACTTAAATGCACTGCTTTGCCCTGTAATTAGCTGGCAGGATTGCTAGGTAAAGGTGGTCGGGGCTGGAATTAAAGGAGCTCAGCTTTAAAGTGTGCTGTGCTGAAATCACTCTGTTGTGCTGAAAGCCTTTGCTGAGACTCCGAGGTGTTTGAATCGCCTTCCTCGTTTATATAAAAGACAATAAAAGTCAGCTCGCGTTAGGACGGGAAAAAATACACATTAATGTTCTTCATTGTAGTGTAATAATAAAATACAAACTTTATAATTGACTGTTTTCTTGACCAGCTCTGTTGTCATGGGAACGCCTCAGGAATATTATTCTACCCAGCCTGTGCTCAGAGCTTTACTGTATTTACAGGCACAGATTCAATGTTCCCACCAGCTCATTCTCTACAACAGGATACTGGCCGGAGTCGCTTTGCCACTTCCTCTTTAATACAGTCCATTATATCAACAGGACTTTCCCCCCAAAAAACAGATTCCCTCTTTTAAGAAACAGGGATGCAGTATTAGACCTGTTAGGCTGTAATGGGAAATGGCAGATGTTTGGCTGTGTGTGCAGTCAGGTGTGTGTGTGCAAACAAGGATTGACATTTTGAGATTGTATAGATGAGAGTAAAGAGATCCAGTGAATGCTACGTGGTTACGTCAAAGCAGGCCTTATGCTGGACCATCCGCTTTGGAACCTACAATGTAGGAATCATTCTTCTTCTTTTTAAAAAGAGGGAATTATTATCTGCTCTTTCAGAAAAATCACAAAAATGGTTCAAACCGGGATGCACCAGAAGATCAAGCTGCCTTTTCACACTGTGTCTCTACTTTGCTTTCACTGTATTGTATTTGATTCAGTGAGATGTCGGAGGCCGTAACCTTTTAGTCTTAAAGTTCTCATTAATTGAAAAGATGTTAAAACAGTCTCTCCTGGAAATAGAAAGAAATGCACAATATTTTCAGCAAACATTGATGCATAGTTACATCTTATACCTTACATTGAACAAATATAAAAAATAAAAAACATTATTATGGCACTGTGCAAAAGTTTGGGCACCCTAAGAGTTCCAGAGTCTTAGATTCTTTTCACAAGGTTTCAGACGCTAATCAGTTCATTAGATCTGATGCATGGCAACAGCTGTCATTAGTAAATGCCAATTTTTACAAATACTTTGACTCTTCAAACCTTGTGCACACATTTGCAGACACTCAACCATGGGTTCCTCATGGGTTCCATGGTTCCCCTATGCATGGGTTCCTCTAAGCAGCTGTGTAAGACTGAAAATGAAAGTTATTGATGCGCAAAATGCAGGAGAAGATAGCAAAGCGTTGTCAGCTTGCAGTTTCCACAGTGAGAAATGTAATTAAGAGATGGCAGTTCAGGGGAACTGTGGTGGTCAAGATGAGATCTGGAAGACCAAGAAAACTCTGGGAGAGAACTGATCGTATGCTGGCCAGAAAGACAAATCAAAACCCCCTTTTGACTGTAAAAAACCTGCAGGAAGATTCAGCAGACTCAGGAGTGGTGGTGCACCGTTCCACAAGACCTTCATGGAAGAGTCAGCAGAAGAAAACCTTACCTGCGTCCCCATCATAAAATCCAACGTCAGAAGTATGAAACAGAACATCTACAGAAGTCTGATGCGTTTTGGAAACAAGTGCTATGGACTGATGAAGTTAAAATAGAACTCCTTGGCCACAATCAGCAAAGGCATGTTTGAAGAAAAAGGAGCAGCATTTCATGAAAAGAACTCCTCGTCAACTATTAAACATGGAGGCGGATCTATCACGCTTTGGGGTTGTGTTGCAGCCAGTGGCACAGGAAACATCGCACGGGTGAAGGGAAGAATGGATTCCACTAAATACCAGCAAATTCTGGAAGCAAACATCACACCATCTGTAAAAAAGCTGAAGCTGAAAAGAGGAGCTTCTACAACAGAACAATGATCCTAAACACACCTCGAAATCCACTATGGAAAACCTCAAGAGACACAAGCTGAAGGTTTTGGAACGGCCACCACAGTCCCCTGATTTAAACATCATTGAAAATTTGTGGGTAGATCTTAAAAGAGCTGTGCATGCAAGACGACCAAAGAATATTACAGAACTAGAATTTTTTCGCAAGAAAGAATGGGAGAAAATCCAAAGTACAAGAATTGAAAGATTTTTAGCAGCTATAAAAAGTGATTGCAAGCTATGATATCTGCCAGAGGAGGTGTTACTAAGTACTGATTATGTAGGGTGCACAAACTTTTGCACAGTGCCACAGTAGTTTTTTTTTTTTATCTTTGTTCAATTTATAACATAAGATGTAACTATGCACCAATGTTTGCTGAAAATGCTGAAAATCCATTTCCAGGAGAGACTGTGTTAACATCTTTTCAATTAAAAAAATCACCAAGGGGTGCCTAAACCTTTGCACAAGACTGTATCAGTATTACTGAGAATATTAAAGATATCCCATTGGGGGACATTAGCCGTTTCTTAAAAAATGGGTGAGGAGTATAATAGTAATAAGGAGGTGAATATCAGGTTAAATTACTCGTTTAAACTCAGACACAGCCGGCGTTATAATAATATGCACCAAGTGAAATATACACCTTCTTACTTTCAGCTCATACTCACAGACCATCCATTGTGTTTTTAATATTTGATATGAAAACAGAATTCTCATATACACATTATGCATTATGATTTAAAATATTGTCAGAAATTTTGAGAATATGTTAGATACATGTGTGAATAATTTATGTATGATTTACAGAAATTGCAATGAAAAGTAGATGATTATTTATTTATTATAGCCATCTGTGTTGCTAATGATGAAGTAACAAAAAGATTTCTTTAAACTCTTGAAAAAACTTTTTCAGTTCTTACTATTTTAAATGGAGTGGAAATTATGCAGAAATAATAAAAATATTACAGTGAACGTTTTGGCTCAGGGCGGCACGGTGGTGTAGTGGTTAGCACTGTCGCTGTCACGAGCGACCGAGGGGAGAAGACAAAAACCTTAGCAGTTAGCCCGTGTTGCGTGGACGGTAGACCCAAACGTGGAAGTAGCGCGAGCAGGCAGGATAACCACGCGTTTAATCTCAGAACTCTCTTACACGAAGAGCAAGGATTTACACAAATAAACCCGCGTTCTAGCGACACACACTCAATCGAGGAAGCAAACCGAATTGGTGAGTACTCACGTGAGAAGCGGTAACGCATCGGCGAAGGCATGAATTGAACTCAATGACTGAGCGATGTGACAAAGGGTGAAGTGATGAAGGGTTTGAGCTGGGAGATGTGGAATACCGGGTGGATCCGGAGCGCCGCAGGCAGCTGGAGCCGGTAGGTGACAGGATTGATACAGAGGGTGATGCGATATGGACCAATGAACCTGGGTGACAGCTTTTTAGATTCAGTGTGGAGGTGTAGGTTCTTTGTAGACAGCCATACCTTGTCACCTAGGTGGTACAATCGTCCCGGAGGATGTCGACGGCGATGTTGTGAAGCGTAGCGAATGTTGGCGCGCTGGATGGCCTCTTTGGCTTGAATCCAGGACCGTCGACACCTTCGGACCAACTGTTGGGCCGAGGGGACTTCAACCTCCAGTTCTTGATGTTCGAACATCGGAGGCTGGAAACCCTGGCATACCTCAAATGGGCTCAACTTCGTGGCGGAGGAGACGTGGAGGTTGTGAGACAGTTCTGCCCAGATGAGGTAGCGGGCCCAGGAGCGCTGGCGGTCGGCAATGAAACATCTCAGGTAGCGCTCCAGTTGTTGGTTGGCCCGTTCCGTCTGACCATTAGTCTGGGGATGGTAGCCCGAGGAGAGACTGCAGGTAGAATTGATCAGACGGCAGAAGGCCTTCCAGAACCGTGCAGTGAAC
>JAAGKR010007319.1:0-37422 GCA_011419295.1 Clarias macrocephalus | reverse complement strand
GTGTGTGTGTGTGTGTGTGTGTGTGTGTGTGTGTGTGTGTGTGTGTGTGTGTGTGTGTTTGTTTTCTCAGAGGAGCTCTGCTCCGTTAGCTAACAAACCTTTTATTCTTCACGCCACGTTTAGCGTGTCCGCCCAAATCCGTGCGTCCAGGTCCCCCCTCTCCTCCGTCGCTGTGTTATCATGCAGAGCGCACAGAGGAAGGTAAGAGTCCTCCAGGACAGCGCCGTGACGGACCGCTCTCGGGCGAGGCCCTCCCCGGATCCTCTCGCCGCTCAGGAGGCCCTCGTTCTGCTCTGGCACATCTCATCCTGTCTGCACTTTAATGACCGCTTGACACGGAGGGTAGACAGTCAGACATGGCAGGAGGAATAATGGAGGAGGATATAGAGACGGAGTGCGCAGACCTCGACCTGCTCCTTTGACACACGAGGCACCCGATGGGTCGTTCCTCATCCGGGAGGCACACCGAGCCCCGAGACCTCTCCCTCACCCCGAGGAACAATGCCGCGTCTCCTCGCAGCGCGTCACCACCACGGCTGCAGCGCCGAGCGCGCTCTCAGTTACTCTTCTCCAAAACTATGCAAACTATTTTGGATTTCTTAGCTTTTAAAACACAAGCAAACAAACCAATAAACAAATTAAAAACAAACAAACAAATAAAAAATACATATAAATTAGGAACAGGGTGGCAGTAAAAAAAAAATGGGTGGCTAAAAAATCAACATGATTTAACTTTTTGTAAAAATGTTTTTTTGATTCTGAAACATCTTTATATTTTGATTATTATTTATTCACTTATTTGTTCCTTTTTACTGCTTGTTTTCCCTACAACAATAATAATGAATATAAATATTATAGAATAGAATATAACATAATTATCTAGTAAATTGTTAGTTTATTATTATTATTATTGTTAAATACTAAATAATTAGCATTAAACATGTCAAATATTTAATTTTACAACAATAACAATAACAATTATTATTATTATTATTATTATTATTATTAATATTATTAGCAGTAGTAGTGATTTTATGAACATGTGTTAATAATACTTTAATAGTAAAACCTTACTCTGATTTTTCATGCTGGGATGATGTAGTTGGATTTAATGTAAGTGTTCATTTAAATATTTTTGCTTAATTTTTATTAAACTTAAATTGTTCAGGATTCAGATGTTATGATAAATGTTAAGATAAATTCTAAAATCAAATCAAAAACCTATTAGACAAAAACAACTTTTACTCATCCAAACATACAGTATCAGAGCATTTCCCAAACTTCAAAGTTTTGTTAAATAGTTTATAAATTATTATTTATAGAAGGAAAGCTGATGCTGATAAACATATTAATAGTCATTACATTTGTGAGCCTGTTTTCATATAAACATTTTAATGGATTTGTATTTTGTTGTCATGCGAAATTAAAATAAAATTGATTTTAAAAACATAAAAAGGTCAAATAATCAATCAGTTGTAAACTTGAGATATTTATACACTTGTACACTGAATCTTTACCGCTCGCTGATCTGTACTTAACCACCTGAAAGAGATTATTTATAAAATGTGTGATGTTTCATAGACAGATGGTTCACACTGGCACGATGTAACAGCTAGAATATACACAGATAGAGGGCTCAGGAAACAGGAGAGAAAATCTCAAAAGAAAGAAAGAAAGAAAGAAAGGAAGCGAAATAAATAACGATGAAGAAAAGCGGAGTGAAAGGTAGCAGTCGAGCAGTGAGAGCAGTGAGTTCTGGCATGGACACGATAAGAGGACAGGTGCTTTCCTGCCTGCTTAAAGAGCTAGCGACAGCTGCCAACTGCCTCTGCGTGTGTGTGTGTGTGTGTGTGAGTGTGTGTGTGAGTGAGTGTGTGTTAATGCTGGTGTGTCTTTGTGGCCCTGCCAGCTGAAACATGTCCCAGCAGACCCGTCTTCGGTGTCTTCTGCGTCTCATCTCGCGAGTTTCAGACCTCTGGCTTGGTTTTTGGCGCCGTCCCAGCGAGTACCCGCCCTGACCGCTCGCTTGCTTTCTTTCTCTCCTTTTTTTTTTTTTTTGATGTCTGACATCGGATCCTCTCAGGGAGGAGCGCAGGAAGGAACGTTAAGCCATGTGCTGATGTGGATGTGGGTATGAAGGGCATTTTAATGCTTTTCGGCTGGCGTTAGTAACAGAGTCCTCACTCCAGAGACGGCGTCAGGTGTGTGGACGCACGCGAGCGAAACGCCGCCGATTCCGTGGAATTTCTGGAATGTTCTGGGGAACAAAATATCTAATAGAGGTTAGAAAACTCTTGGTTTCTGGATTTGTGTTGAAACATTGACTCGTTTTTTTTGTCCCCCGCGGGACGTCCCTGTGCCGAGGGGACGGCGGCCCAAGCGAGGCGTACGCCTTTATTTGTTTCTGGCAAACACCAGCCGGCCTTCGCTTTGTCCCTTGAGATTGCAAGTCAACAACTTCCTACACACCTCCCAGTCAAGTCAAACACTCTCTTCGAGTTAGAGCCAAGTCAAATTCAGATTTCACAACACACTCTACACCTAAAAGTTTGCGCACCCCGGTCATGCCCATGCAGTATGTCCTTGTTTGAGATCCCCTTCCGGATTAACTTCCCATTTCCCGTTGTTACAGTATTATTCTAACCTCCACTCTTCTGGGGAGGCTTTTGGGTTCATTTTGGAACGTGGCTCTATAAGAGCATTAATGATCTCGGGTACTAATATTAGGTTTAAATTAAAATCCAAATATTTCTTATGTTCCAGTAGTGCTACAGCGCCATTTAGTACAAGTCCATTTTTATTTACATTTTTTTTTATTTTAAGCTATAAACGAAAAGCTCCTGACACTGGAGACTCCTTCCATAAATGCATACAGTATGTATGAACATCATCTTGTAAAAAGCATGAATACTTTACTGTGCGCATGGTTGCTATAGAAACATTAACGTATTGGAATAGGCACTTTAATATACTGTAAGTTACGATTTAAAGCTGTTGTTATGGAATATTAATCAACATCACCTTCTCGTTCTTTCGCATTCTTTCAGCAAGTTTGAGCCCGTGTTATTTTTACGCCTACATGACCCTGGTCATACGTCCCACTTTTTTTCTCTCTCTCTCTCTCTCTCTCTTTTTTTTAATGCTACCTTGTGTTTCCCAACACACGGTGCCAAATTCTGTACACGGTGATTTGATTGCGCTCTCGCACGCCGCTCTCGCACGCCTAATCTCTCATTTACAACACTCGAGACCCCTATTAAGCTTAGCTCCGCTCCACCGAGCGCCATCTTATCGCTCGTGCAGACGCGCGGGCCTGAGCGCCGCCTATTACGCCGAGTTTTTATTCGTCCAATTCGCTCGGTGATAACTTTTAAAAACGTTTTTTGATCCAACACATGCTGACTCCATGCATAAATCAGCGGCTTGATTGCTTGAGAGAAACGAGGTCAGTCCAGCATAACTCCGCTAATGAATTGAAGAAAGCCGGGCGTCCGATTAGCCGCTAGTCGGCGGGAAAAATTTTTTTTTGCTAGGTTTTTTACGTTTCTGCAAACTCAGCGGATAATTCAGGACAATCTGTTTCATTTGCATTTCATTTTCAGCTCAAACACAAGCACTGCTCCTCTATCACTTTGTTCCTGACGTCTTAAATCTGATAAATGCAAATGGTTTGTTAGGAGAGATCGCTGCGTGCAATTGCATCAACTCGCCCGTCTCCTAACGTCACGGGGTTTGTCCTGTTTTTAGAAAGAACCTGAGATGGCAGGACTTTGTTTCCGCCGTGTTTACAGCATGAATTTCCTCCCGGCTTTCTGAAGTCAATATTTCAGGAGTATTTATAGGAAGAAACACAGTTCCACGGCATCACAGTCTCGTTAAATATTAACGAGCCTGTCTTATTCTTCCCCTGTGACCAAACACTGATCTGCACAGCATGTGATCGAGCAGTTTAAAAGCGCCTTGCACAACAACATTAGCAATCGAATTCTGGATTCTTGATCTGTAAAAAGGTGAGGATTAATTTTCAGACTGTAGTTCGGCTCAAAACGTACAGAGTGCTTTTACAGTAATAAAAAAATCCTGTTAGGGGATTTATGTTCATGTAACAAGTGTGGATGGAGTCTGTAGTGTCAGCACTTTGTAAGATTAAGTAAGATTCAATTATTTGTCACATGTAACTTACAGCACAGTAAAATGATTTTATTTTATAATTTTTTTGCAAATCCCGGTTAGGAAGCTGGAGTCAGAGCGCAGAGTTACCAGGATACAGCGTCCCTGGAGCAGATACGGTTAAGGTCTTGCTCAAGGGCGCTGTAGTGGCGGTTCTGGGACTTGAACCCCTGACCAGAACCAGAGCCTTAACCGATTGGACTGACATTACAGCTTTAATGTCAGTCCAATCATTTCAGAAGACCTGCATATAAACTATTTGACTTGAAGAAAAAGAGAGAAAAAGAGTGTTTGAAATCTGAAATTTCTGTCATATAGAGCAAAAAAAAAAAAAAAAAAAAAGTTTGCTGGAGGAAAACAATCAATGACGAGGTGGTGTAATGAAGCGGAGTTACTGTAACGACCCCGAAGTTGATTATTATCCAAGACCGCATGGTATGGAGTGTTTTAGTCCTAACTTGTTCATATACTGTGAAACTGTTGTATCAAATTTAAAGGTCCCACTTTTGACTCCACAAGTGTGTGTGTGTGTGTGTGTGTGTGTGTGTGTGTGTGTGTGTGTTCATGCCCCTGTTCAGGCAACCTCCAGCTGTTTTACTCCCCTTCCATAAGCACAGTTTCAGTGTCTATGTAAATGAGCGCTGAGCCACGCCCCCTCCCAACAAGTATGGGGGGGGGGGGGTTTCTTATATGAGGTCACAATAGGGTGAAAATCTAATGGGTTTGTTTAAACCACAGGCCTTTTTTTTTTTTTCCGTAAACACACTCTTGAGACCCTTGTGAATGTCTTAGAAAATACCCCAAAAAATATTTTAAAAAGTGACGACATCTTATAAACTCCAAATGAATATGACTTCATAATGTAGCATCTCGAATAAGTGCAATCTAGATCTAAGACAATTATGAACTCGGATACTGCAGAGGACTTTGTAAATTAATAACTTGATACAATTCCTAATTACTCCTTAATAACTGAATAACCATAAACATAATGATACAAACAAGTAAAATACACTGGGGTCATGTTAAAGTAAATAATCCGGCCATTATAAGCCGTTTAACCGTAACAAGAGCAACGCACAGACACAAAACGATAGCATAATCGTTTGCTGTAATAACAAGATTAGAAATAATTGGCTTTGTTCCGGGGAAGCGGATATAACCGCGCTAGATATGAGCTGCTCTCCGGCGCAAACATGGCAAGCCACAAAAGATCCACTGTCAGCGCTTCATGTATGGACTTTTTGTGCTGTCCGTAATTCCGCCGCGCTCATTTCAGCACGCCGACGACACTGCTGTGGAACCTCCCGAGCTTTCATCCCGCAGAGTTTAGTTTTTTCCGGACCGTCCTCCGGGAGCGGGTACTTAAAGCCAACTTTGTTCTCCGGAGTCATTTGTCTTTCCCCGAGACGTGGGTTATTTCAGCTGTCCGCCTGTTTCACAGATCATCGTGTGGTCATCTCTTTTCAACACCGAGAGCAGCAGATGTGAAGCGGACGCGTCCGAAAGGTGGAAATGGAGCAGATCGGCACGTCAGGCATGGCGATGGTGGGTTTACCAGAGCACGTCTGGTTCCGAGTGGCATGTGGGCTTCACGCTGTGTGATTCCAGACATCGGGGTTAAGTTTATTCCTTTTACCAGATGAGATCTCGGTAAAATTCTATGAAAATCTTTATCGGACTGTGTAAGAATTTGCGTTTTCCCAGGGACATATGGGCAATAAATCGTCCAAAAGCATGAGAGCGCTGATCTGGCGGCTCAAAAGGTCACGGCTCTGGGTTACTGATCGGAAGGTCGGGGGTTCAAGCCCCAGCACCGCCAAGCTGCAACTGTTGAGCCCTTGAGCAAGGCCCTGAACCCTACAGTATCTGCTCCAGGTGCTCTGTATCCTGGTTGAGCCCCCGCTCGGCCCCTGGCTTCCTAACTGGGACATGCAAGAAAAAAAGAAATTAAGGACGGCTGATTTTTGTCCACAAACCAAACTTTGTATGTACATTGTATAAAACCCAGCTTTTGGATGTTCATGTTTTGCACAAGTGGGAATTCTTGGATTTTTCTTGGACCTGCCACTCAAACCTGAATAGCAGTGATCAACATTCCTCCTCCAGCCAAAAACTAGAGCCGGGTATTAGTTGCAGCTATTTCAAACCTTGCATCAGCCATTTTCCAGCCAGGACGCAGTATTTGAGGATTTGTAAAAAGTAAAAACCGCCGTTTGTTTTCGAGCTACGTCTTTGTCTCAGGGTGTGCGGTGTTCCTACAGCTCTCCGCTATCCTCGCCGAACTGTCCGCTCAGCGCGGTCTTGTTTGAGCAGCGGTTTATGTTAGCACCTGATTTATCACTGCAGAGCAAGATAAGGCAGCTCCGTCGCTGCCGGGCTAATCCTTCACACCGAATCTGGCTGGGGGTATTAGCGCTGAGCTGCAGAGGTGTCACTTAATCGCTGCTGGGAGAAACGCCGAGCTTGACAACTGCTGCTCTAGACAAGGCCTTCATTGTGACTCCGTTCCGTCTTTCCTCTACTGCTGCATTGTGGGAAATGGAGATAGAAACAGTCGTCTCAGGAAAAACGTGTTTCCAAATTGATTTTTTACGAATGACAAATTTGCTTTCTGAAGCTAACCTTAAATCAGGACCGAGTGACATCTGGAGTTGAAATCGTGTTGTCGTAGCTGTACGATGTCGTAGAACACATTTTTTTTTCCTCGTCAGGCTTTTTTGGACTCTGAATAAAGGCGGGCTTGTAACTCCAACTCCGCTCCTGTAAGAAATTAATGCTAGAGTGCTAATTTATCCGTCTCCTCTTACTACCTTTGTTCGAGCTGGTTTTAAGGTTTTTTCACGACGGCATTCCAAAATCAACATTCCGTTAGTTCGGACTGAGAAGATCCCGACTCCATCACTCCATCACTCCTGCTAAGCTAAACAGGCACTTCAGCCGTGCTTGCTTTCATTCCTTTTTTATTTTACAAACCGCCTTCAGTCACGACCGCGGTCCAAAGTGAGATGGAGTGGACCCGAGGGGGAATTCTTCAAATGAGATCGCTGGGTCTGCATTTGTGTGTTTAACATTAACCTGAGGAAAGGCGATGACGGACTGCTCGCACCGTGGCCAGTTTCCAGAGGCCGACCCAGACCCCCTCGGGGACCCTCAAACCCTCAATCCATCACGCGTCCAGGGAACCCGTCCACGGCCCCTCAGCGCGATCGGCTGACACGACGGCAAACCTCGCGATCGCAAAACTAAACAACCCCCTCCCCCCCTCCCCCCGCCCCCATTCCCCCAGCCGGTACGACGTCTCTAGACAATGGAGACTCAGTTCCTCTCAGTGAGGCTGTACAGTAGTGCTGAAGTTTGTCAAAGAGATGGAGAAGTGAGTGGAGCTGTCTAACTCGAAACTCTCAACACTCGCAGTGTTTGTTTGTCTTTCTGGAGAACCGCTGTTAGTAAGAACCCGCAGGACGCTGCCGTGATGTGATGCGACAGTCTGGCCGGGAGAGAGTTGAAAGGAAATGATTAAATGGCATGTTGATGTGACTCCCTGGTCAAACGATCTCTCAGAGATTGCCAATCAGGATTCGGTCGCATTCTTGCTTAGCACGCGAACCTCCTGGATCGATTATTGGAGCGTTTAAGTTTGGTTAGGCTTGGTGACTTTTTTTTTGTTTTCGATTTTTTGGGTGAAATCATAAATTTTGAGCTTTGAACAAAATCTGAGATGCCCCAAGGCCAGCAATAATTATTTTACCACAGAAACCCTGAACTGTAAGATTTATTTAATTAATTAATTTATTTTTTGCCATTTGCCGAAGGATTATTATGACTATTTACTGTATAACTTTGTATCTCATTATTTCAACCTAATAGCCTACTTTGCAAAAAAGTGAATAGACAAACCTTTCTACAATTTCATAAAATGTAAAAGTTTGCAGCAAACCCAAAGATAAACTTATCTCAAACTTATTTATAGTCACATGTTACTAAAACTGTAAGTGAAAGAATTTCTTGTTCTACTGCTAGAGAATTTCAAGAAGCATGTTGAATATTTTCAAATTTGCAAAATAATGTTCCAATGTTCCATGTTTAATTAGACATACTGTAATTAGACGTACTGTAATATACAGGGTGGCCAAAAGTAGGGTTACAGTTAACACTTAAACATTTTTCCTTTATTAGAAATGTAGACTTTTATTTACATATATTATAATTTCATATTAGACATTTTACATTGAACATTTAATTTCTCAAGTGCTAAGAGTCCACCTTCTTGATAATAATAATTTTTATATCTAAAACGTGATTGTAAAGGGTGAAGCAGATAATGAAGTAACTGTAACCCTACTTTTGACCCACCCTATACTGTTAATTACAGTTAATTGTGTTAGTTTCCTGGTACCTAGACGTGTTTATTGGACTTGCATTACAAACAATTTGAACTTATGGAACTTTTTTGTATGTTACTTATTGTATTTAGGATATTTTTACTTGCTTTTTTTTTTTTTTTGCAGTGTATTAATTAACTCTCCTCATTTTTGGGAATAACCTCTTAATTGATTTATATGTTGATTTGTCTTATTTGGATTATTGAAGATATCTAATTATTTCCTAGCTTATTTCTAATTTTTAATTATTTTTTATTTATTTTTAATTATTTTTAATTATTTTAAAATATTTCTGAATATTTTTTATATAATATTATATATTTGGCCTTTAGAACTTAGCATTTTAAGGTTTGACTTTACTTTGACCATCTACTTTCTTATTTCAAGATCACATCTCGTTATTTCAACTTCACATCTTATTATTTGGATATTACAAGAAGTTGTTACTTACTGTGAGAAGTTAAGTCAAATTAAGTTGAAATAATGAGATACTGAGGGAACTATAGGAGCTTTGGGAGGTTTAGAGTATAGAGTAATTGTGTCCGGATTTAAAATAGTGGATAATGAAGTGCCTGGAGATTTCCACCTCTTCTACTTAACACCAGCGGCAGAGGCGGCGAGTGTAAAACGTTATTGGAGCGATAATTAACTGGTGGTTTTTTTTTTTTTAGTTTTTGTTGTTTGAATGTTTTAGATGCTTTACAGTAATAGGTTAAGCTTGGCGTTATTTTCGCTTCAGCACAAACTCGTTATGTAATAAATAAATAATTAATCTCTTTTAGCAATGCTGCGATGAAAAATTGCATATTTAATAAGCTCAGTCGTCTTTAATTAGCAGCCGCGAACCCACTCAACAAAACAGAAGAACGCTTTTTTCTCTCCCCCGTATTTGCCAGCTAACTTTTACGAACTCGACTAGCCATTAGCTCGCGGCTCGCGCGCATTCCAGACCTGACCCATCCTTAACATCTCAATCCCTCAGCGACAGATGCATCTCCACGATCCTCAGGGTTTACTAAATAAATAAACAAATTCCTCCCTCGTTCCCTATTTCAGTGTAGGGGATAGAAAACAGACTTAGCTGCAAGGTCAAAGGTCGTCCCCAGCTTTAATTACACCAGTCCCGTGTGGACGCGACGGCGATTATTCTAAAGCGTTCGACATCTTCTTCTTACTGACAAAGAAGTAAAAACAGTATAGAAACACAGTGCATGTGCTACAATACCCCCCCATCCCCCCGCGCGCTGCCCCGCCCTTTTACACGGCTTGTCAGCGAGCATAAACTTTATAAACAAGGACGGAAGGGGTCGAAGGTCATCCGGAGTGTGAGGAACAGAGAGACGGCGTGTCTGTTACTCTTTCGCTGATGGATAACACTCAGCAAAAACAAGTGGAGCATTGAAAGCTGAACGGCCACACAAGGACCAAGTCGTCTTAAAAAAATAAAAAGAGAGAAAAAACAACCCCAAGAAGAACCAGTTTCACAGTGTCAGCTCAGCGCGACTCAACTCGAAGTCGATTAGAATTCAGAATAAGGGAATAAATTCTCAGCTGCGTCTTACTCAGAGCTTTTTTTTCCAAGGCCACGGATTAAGAAAACATTTTAGCGTCTCGGCGGCCTTGCTCTGATTCAGAAAGAAAACGCTTGAGACTGGGGAAGCGCTCGCTCAGAAGTGTTACGTCTGGGTCGCGTCTGGCTCGTAACGCAAAACGTTCTCGGAGGACTGATTTTATGCGCATCTAATGATGTGAGCCGCGATTTAGCAAGTTTAGATTTCTACTATTTGTGAGAATTAAGTGAAAATAACATTTAGTGAAACTTTTCCAAACAGAAAGTCATACGTTTCCCTGCGAGCCGTTAAATACTCAGTTCTAAACAGTCGGTATTTTCTATACCAGCTGCAAAGCTAATTACAGGTTACTGTTAATCATGCATAGGTTTGTTTGTAATTGCTTCTGGTTTCTATAGTAACAGGCCATAAATTGGGATTAACACTGTGTACGCTAGGATTAATATAAATAACGAGTTGGAATTTTAAGGGAAGGAGTCGCCAATGTCAGCATTTGTAACAGCTTTACGTTTTGTGAAACATTAGTTAAATTATTAGTATTAATGCAATTTTTTAAACTAATTATATATTTTAAAAAAAATCTTAAAATATTTACAAAGCTTTAAAAAAAATGAAAACACTAGCTTAATTTTTTAATTTAGAATTTTTTTTTACGGGGCCAAGCATCAAGGACATGTAAGCGTGCTATGTGAATTTTTTCTTCTTCTTCTTCTTCTTTCACATGGTAGTCGATGAAATTGAACAAAAGTATGCTATTTAAAAAAATTAAGCTGCAATTTTTAGTTGTACACTACTTAAACTCTCCAGCGCCACCATCAGGGGATATCTGGACATACGTTTACAATATTGTTTTACACACAATGTTGCTATATGAACAAGATTCCACAAGATTCATTTCATTTTTTATGGAAGGAGTCTCCAGTGTCAGAGCTTTGAAACAATCAGACAGATGGCCAACAGAAACGGAACGTGTAGGGACTGTGTAAAGGTCTGTTTTGGCATTCAGTGCAGAATCCTGAGAGAAGCTGGGTGCATGTACGGATAAGAAATGAAAGAATTCGTCGCACCACCTTAGTGTTTCGATTCCGCGGGATCAAGAACTGAGCATCTCTTTCCTCCGCTTCCTCATCCACGCTGTTTCTTCTCTCGTCGTGCTCATGTCTTGGATACGGGAGCAGCTTGGCATGGCTTCGAGCCGGTTGGCGTCAGGAGATCAGAGGCCAGATGGATTAAGTTGAAAGGCGTGGCACTGTAAAAATAAACATTTATTAATTAATTTCAAACCTGAGCCGGTCGTGGGTTGCAGTTGCTCACACACCCACGAGTCGAGGCTAACGCTGCCATCCAATCAGATTCCAGTTGAATCTTAATTTTATGCTTTTATGAAACAGTTATGAGTTATAAAAGCAATGAAGTACAGTGAACTGAAGGTTGGGTTTTCTTTAAAAATAAAAAAAGTCTGTTTGTGTTTCAGCTAAGCTTGATACCTTTGATGTGATGATGATTTGATATTGTGACCAGGACGACCTGGGTGAAGAGAACTTGTACAGTACCGGATCTTCATAGAACGTTCCAGGCTAAATAATATCAAATATGGTATAATATGATTTCCTGAGACATTGTCGATAACGGGATTATGTTTTATATAATTTCACATGGTTTCCATAGCCTCATTTAAAATTGTAAGTATTAAATCAGTAAGTAATTTAAATTCAAATTTCCCTCTTTATTTGTTTGTTTGTTTTAAAATTAATAACCACTAACAATATCAGTGCAAATGCTTTGGTTTTTATTATTCATAACAAATTTTATGCAATAGAGCTGGATGTTTTTGAGCCAGCCTGGATATCGTCAATCGTATAAAGTATCTTGGAGTTCCTGTAGATTTTGTTGAATCGCCAAATTTGTCAGCTGAGTTTTATATCTTTCAGCTGATGTGAATATAATAATATAATATCAATATTGTACACAGTTACATGATTACACTTGTCACATATATATATATATATATATATATATATATATATATATATATATATATATTTTTTTTTTTTTAATGATATACCTTTATAATAGTTATTTTAATTTTAATCGTATAAACTCATCATTTTCAGATGATTTGATGTCTACTGAAATCCTTATTACAATTTTTCTTCTTTCAAAGAATGTATTAGCTTAAACGTTTAACATGATGTTGAGTTTTCATAAAACAGGTTTAGATGCTTTATGAGAGTCTAATGTTAAAATATTGTCAGTTGACTTCATAGTGATTATGCAGATGCTTTATGACCGGCTTGTGCCAATATTCCCATTATGTGCCCGAAATGGGAATAACGATTCAGATCACTTTAATGGACGAAAAATGATGTAGGACTTTTATAAAGCCTTTCCTAAAGCAATTGCTTAAACCCTATAAAGTCACCTGATGAGTTTTTCATAAATTTTCATAAATTTTTATAAATTTTCATAAAGCATCTAACACTGTTTTATAGAATCCTAATGTCATGATTATAAAGGTGTTATGTATTAAAGCTCATATGAATGGGATCCAGTTTACTAATAGAAATAAAGCAAAAGTATCTCAGGATGATGTTTTTTTTTCATTGTTATCTTCCCTAGTCATCTTTTTTTTTCCTTCATTCTTTATTCTTTCCCCCGCGTCTCCGGTTTGAGTGAGATGGTAAATCACAGTGTCTCCGATTGGCAGGAGAAACTGAATCTGACGGCATGAATAATGATAAAGTGCACAACTTACACACAAGGGTAAAAGCCATAATAACTAGCTTCTTTTTACATTCACATTTATTTATTTTACATCCTGTTTTTACAATTTTGGCTTCAGGGGGAAAATAAATAAAAAACTGTTGGTCAAAATTCAACCCGTCTCCAGCTCAGGTTTTCTTCCTCGCAAATCTGGCGAAGGAACAGTAGAGAAGGGAAAAGCTTCTTTAGTGGAATAGGCGTGTATTAAAGTTATAATTTTTTGTAAACAATAGTCGAACACTTAACAATTAATAATCGATCAATCGGAAATAATTAATGATGATGCATATTTTCCCAATTAATCAATTAATGATTCATCATAAACATCCCTCATATGTACACAGATATTCTGTTGTCAAGCCTCTCCAGCTTCGAGACTAAACGATGTACGTTTGTTCATTTCGTGAATTTTGTAAACGAATCTCCTTAAATCACAAACGATGACTTCCTGTGGCCTCTCTCCCGTTTCCGTCTCTTGTGTATTTGGGGTGTGATGTAATATGTTTTGGTTGTAACACACGGTTTAGGCTGCGTTCACGCTCCTGCACTCTGCAGCCAAAGCGCGGCTCAAACGTCCTGAAGTGTTCGTCTAATCGAATCACGTTTTTATCGAGTTCCGAGGGCTTTTACGCCTGCGTGAGACTCGACCAGACCGGCTCTGAACACCGGCACCACGGCGCTGCCACTCAGGGTGTGTTTAAAACGTTTCAGTGGTACTTAATTCAGAATGCACTTATTAATGACATATGTGTCATATTTAACCTTCATCATCTATATTTGGTTGATTTTTAGCTGCAGTATGTAAAATAAACAAAATGTGTTTTTAGACATATTAATTGTTTTATTATTATTATTTATTAATGACCATTAAAATTCAAATAAATAATAAATGTTTATGAAGAAAACACAAAGTATGTGTATCATGGTACAAAAAAATAAATATAAATCAATATTCAAAGTAATATTCAAAATATTTTCATACAATATAATAAATAAACACCAAAGAAGATACAGTAGGTTATATTAATATTTAAAATTAATTTATTGCATTTTTGCATAACTAAAAAAATATCCTAAATGCCATATATTATTATTATTATTATTATTATTATTATTATTATTGTAGTAATAATTATATTTTTTATTGTAGTAAATATTATCTTTAAATATTGTTTTATTTTTTTACTCACACTATTGCATTCATTATTAAAAAAATATATAAAAACAAATATTAAATAAACAAAATATATTTTCTTTTAGAAATGAAATATAAAAGGTTATATTAATATTTTAAATGCTTTTTTTTTATTATTCCTATTTTTTGCATAACTAAAACAGGATGGCGAATGAACTGCGCTGTTGAATGCTCTCGATGGTAATGAGCGAGTTTTAAACGCATCGTGAAGCCTAGCAAAACAACAGCTGGCCGCGGGTCGGGAGTGTGATTGATGCGCGGGGTTTACAGTCCTCCTGTGGGTTTAGAGTTTACGTTCTGTCCTGCGACGTCGTGGCAGCGAGCCCGGCCTACGTCTTCCTCCCGGAGCATCCGTCACGTTAAACCTTTAAAGAAACAAATATTAATTAGGTTACTGACACTACTGCGAATGATTGTGCTTAGTTTGTACTCTTACACACACTCTCACACACGGAGTGGTTTGTTCAGTTTCATTTAAACATGCATTGATATCAGGACAATGTACAAAGTACAGTGTGGTCTCTTACGCACTAATGTTGATCCTGATCCAGAAATAAGAGAAATTTTACAAATGAACTACTTTTCCGCCTTTCCGATGGTGCTAAAGTGAAATCCCGATTTTATAAATGTCCTAATCCGAATTTTTTATTCGAATCAGATTCTTGTTACTCAAACTTATGCTGTGCATAGTTTAGAGTGCGCCACCTGTAGGATTATAAAGGAACAGTGACATTTTACCGCTTCAAATGCAAACAAAAAAAAAAAAGTCAATTTATTAAAAAACTTTTTTTTTTTCCTAATTAAAATCTCTTTCTCGCCCTGGGGTCTTTCATCACCAGTTAAATAAAATGTAAGTAATGTAATTTCACTTGTATGTGTTTTATGGTTCTTTAACCCAGGTTCACAGGGGTGCACAAACTTTTACACTCGAGAATCTAAACATGTTTTTCTGTACTCCCAAATGAATAGAACTCACAGGGCTAATGTCTCGCTCCCTAATCTTTTGAGTAACTTGTGTGTGTGTGTGTGTGTGTGTGTGTGTGTGTGTGTGTGTGTGTGTGTGTGTGTGTGCATTTAATTGTGTGAAGTTATTCCAGAGCATTTGTTGTGCATTAACTCAGTCCTGAAGCTCTCTGGTAGACATGGACTCGTGTTCGTGTCCTCGGTCGGAGACAGAAACGCGGCCTTGGTCATTAATGTCTCGACTTATGGACACAAAACCGTTCCTGAGCCTCGGTGACGGACATGAGACAGCTGGAAATGTCATCACGACTCTGTGTGTTTGTGTATATGTGTGTGTGTGTGTGTGTGTGTGTGTGTGTGTGTGTGTGTGTGTGTGTGACTGCACACTTGTGTGCATGTATCTGTGGATCTGTCTTCAGCTTTGGCTACACTGAGGCCCTCTTTCGCCTTGTTAGAAGGATGTGGAAGGCCATAATGTCAAATAAAGGACACACAAGTGGTTGAAGCTCCAGCCAGCCCACACACACACACACACACACACACACACACACACACACACACACACACACACACACACGCACGCATTCCCCCAGCCATGAACTTGTACACTAGACAGTGTCAGGCTTTCGGATATGCTCGACTGGGAACTAGTTTCTTTTAGTGTGATTGAGGTTTTGAGATTGTGATTCATATTAATATAACATGAATGATAAGCGTGGAGTCACAGGACGGTACTGTGTCTCATACAGTACACCTCATTTATTATAAACCAATATTTACTTTTAACAGCCAGTGAACAGCTGTAACACTGCAGGAACCAACAAAACAAAACCAGTCTAATAAATAAACAATATACAGTATATGGTTATAATTTATATCATATATATAGTTATAACTGTATAGTTTTTGTGCTACATTTGTATACATTTAGAATATGAAAAATATCAGGGAAAAAGTATTTAACAAAGTAAATAAAGACTTTTGACCAAATCTTGTGTGTCAGATATCTCTACATGAAGAAAAACATAAATAACAAAGCTGGGAATAAATATTTGAATAATAGCTATACATTTAGAATAGAATAGAAAGTTTAGAGAAATGTGAAGGGGAGATGTTTAACAAGGTACATGAAACATGGAGTCTGGACAAATAAGTCAAAATAGTTTGTTTATGTATTTATTCATTCATTTATTTTATTTTTTAATAAAATTTTAAAAAAGAGAACTAAAAATGCAAGGGAAAATATTATATGTGGTTTGAAAACTTGCTTAAATTTAGAGAAAAAAAATTGTAAAAGATAAAAAACGAAAGACAAAAACAATAAAGGAAAAAAAGGAAAAAGACAAAAAAATGCAGGGGAATATTTATTACATTTGGTTTGAAAACTCTGCTATATCTATAAAAAACAAAAAAAAAAACAAAAGTAAAAATAGTAAAAGTAAAAGACAAAGTAAAAATAGTAAAAAAAAAAAAAAACTAATAAAATGTGACAAAAACTTCAGCCAAAAATCACAAACTATTCTTAAAATATAAACAGGTTAAAACAAACAACACAAAGAAAAATAAAATGTAAAGAAATGAACCAGAAAACATTGAGCTTGTTGTCCGAGCTAAAGCAAAAGTAGTACAGTACTAATAAAAATATAATAATAATAATAATAGTAATAATAATAATAATAATAATAATAATAAGTTTTATAGAAAAAAGCAAATGGAAGAAAAGTGAAGAAAATGAAGAACCTAGCACAAAATGGAACAGAATTTTTTTATTTAAATAAATACATTGGTAAATGAATAATAATAATAATAATAACAACAATAATATATTAGGATGTAAAAAAGATAATCTATCTTTCTATATACAGTATGAAGAGACAGTGTGTGTGTGTGTGTGTGTGTGTGTGTGTGTGTGTGCAGATCTTACATGCTGTTGTGTATCACATTCAGACGATCTGACGTGCAGGAAGATGTTCGTCCACTTTATAGCTTTAAACAGGCAGTGGAAGTAAAAGCCTGAGCAGTACATTGTGCATTGAGGAAAGCAGTGAAGTGTTTGTGTTGTCTGGCTCCGAGCCACCTCGTCCACTTCTCCTTCTCTAAACTCCAGCAAGTGCCCCTGAAAAGCGGGACGGAAAGAGAGAGGTGTACAAAAGAGGGAAGGGTGGCTATTCATCCCCCAGCTCTGAAATCAAACAAAAACCCCTCAGCCTGGCTGACATTTCCAAATTTTGAAACTGAATTGTGTTAAGAGTGGAAGGGAAGTCGCTATTCACCCCGATAAAGTGGCACAAGTTCATTGGCTTTTCTTTTTTTTTTTTTTTCTCCAACGGACGGAGGATTGGAACGAGGCCAGTCGGGACCTTTAAAGTTCTATCTGTTACTCTGGAGCTGGAGCGCTAACGAGTACAACCGCTGAGGAACACGGCTAGCATTGCCAGACTTCTTAGAAAACAAAAAACAAAAAAAAAAAAGAAAGGAGAAAAAAAAACAGAATAAAAAAAAGGGAAAGTTGCAGAGTTTTGCCAGGTCTGTGCTGCACTTGGCATGACTTCACTATAAACAGGTGGTGGCTAGCGCTGACTGATTAGCCCTGGGTGGAGACGATCGCTCAAGCGTTTCTGAGGTCTAAAACCTTGACGCACTGTAGCACTGTGATTAGAGATTATCACAAACTCTAATCCCTAAAATTTCTTCATACTAAATGAAATTAAATTAAATGATGTAAATTCAATTATAGAAATGGGAGCAACTGTTTAACAGGCTGCAAACGGCCTGAAGATACAAAAAAAAAAAAAAAATTTATTAGCATGTTTATGTAACAAGCTCAGCAGCGACCTCATTTCCCCTCCCGTCTACTCGACTCCAAACACTTCCAGCTCCACCAGTTCACTAATCACGTCCTGATCGCCGGCCGTCTGCACCTGTTTCTCACTGGTTCACGCCTGAGGTTAGATACTCTTTTTTTTTTTTTTGCTTGAATGATTCATACTGTAGGTCACTGTGTGCTTTAACAAACAGAACACATTCCTCAGGTACGGGGACTGGACTGAAAATAATGAGAGACAAAAAAAAAAAGTCCTTCAGGAAGCCTGGAGAAACTACTCCTCAACACGACATTAAAATGTGAGAAAGTCTGAAGAACAAGGTATGAAGACATTGGGGTGGGGGAGGGTGTCAAGACTTTTGCACAACTTTGTTTTGGTTAGATTGACTTAGGTTTAGATACTATGTACAGTAGGGGTGTTTTTTTATGAATAATAGTTTGAATTCTTTGGAATGTAATAATCAACAGTGATTCCACTTCATCACGCGGCTCCATTACTGATTAGCAGTGCTGGTGGACGTTACTTTTTACAGTAACTAATTACGTTACAAAATTACTGTCTGCAAAAAGTAATCCGTTACATTACTGCGTTACTTTCTGATAACAGATGAGCGAAGTTTGGCCCATAATCTGTTAACTACTAATACCCCTATTTCACCTACGCGGTGTCGCGCGGTGGCCGTAAGTACGGTTCATCAGGATTCACTGCGAGTTTCGGCGCTGTGATTTAGGTTTCCATCTTTCCGCGCGTCGGTCCTCACATAGTCAATCCGCGTAGGTGAGATAGGGGTGTAACAGCAGGAATAACAGAGGGGGCGGGGTATCGGGGGCGGGGCTTGTAGGATGACTTTCACACACACACGAATGGATTGGGAATGACCGCTGTCTGGCTCACGGATTACTTAAATTGTCTGAGTAACGGATTATATTTTTGAAAAAGTAACTGAGGACTTGAATGGCGGCGTTGAATTACTTGTTACATCAAAAAAGTCATCCGAGTGCTCTAACGTAACGCGTTACTTTGTAACGCAGCCTTTGTTACACCCAACACTGCTGATTATTTTCTCTTAACAGCCTGACACAGCATGTTTTACTCCTACCTGTTTTTTGGTAGATTTTTCTTTCTGGTATACATTTTTAGCAAGACGTATCTAATTCACTTTAATTTTATTTGTATCGAGCTTTTAACAGACATCATTGTCGCAAAGCAACTTTTCCAGGATTAAAAGTATAGAAAGCATCGAAATATCGGTCCGTCGTCGTTCCCCATGAGTGTCCTGGAACCTGTCTGATGGATTAGAGGGCCAGTTCGGGGGACACCATGGATGGAGTCCCACGCCTTTGCAGGTCACAAGGAAACATCCACTACGGCGATTTGGAATCATCAATCAGCATGTCTTTGCACTATGGGAGAAAACCCTTTAAGCACGGGGAGAACATGCAAACTCCTTATATCCAGACCAGAGGTGAGATCCGAACCCCCAACCCTGGAGGTGTGAGTCCACAGGGCTAACCGCTAAGCCAGCGTGCTGCCAGGTTGGAACTTAAGCCGTGCACTGTGTCAAAATGCTTGGCTATTAAAACTTAAATAGGCATTGCTGATGAAGTTGAAAGCACCGGAATTCGACATCTTTGCCTTCTAAAGTATGAATTTGAGTCAAGCAGTACAGAACGTATTGTGCATAACGACCTTCAGGTTGAAACATTTCCCGTGTTTCTATTGGACCGGGCTCCGGGTTTGTACGAATCACTCCTGCGAATTTGCGCCATCGTTTCTAATCAATGCTTTCTTTTGTTTGGGTTTCGGTACGAAAGGAAGTGGCCCCTGAGAGGTAGAGAGCCTCGTCCTCCAGTCGCGGAGCTCTGGTGCAGCTCATTACTGATCGATTCAGACCGTGCCAAAGCAAACCCTGAGCTTTATGATCCACTGTGCAGCTTCACTCCTGGCAAGACACACTTACAGCTGACACACGCACCTTTGCAGAGCGATAGAGAGCAGAGCCGAGCAGAGCCGAGCCGAGTCTCTGCGCTAGCCGCGAGGGCATCGGAGGCCGTGCTGGGCCGCGAGGAGGACGGCGCCGCTGGAAGCCGCGCTCCTGCTGGAATGTTTTCCATATAAAAGAGGACGGGGCGGAGGGGGGCATCGACCAGGCGCGCTGACGCTCCCATACGCTTCTAATCCCTTCATTAACTACAGCAGGAGAACGGCCACAGATGGTGTCCAGGCAGACGGGCAGGACACGGAGCACACAACCGTCCAACAGGGCTGCGTGAGGACATCACGACATGCTTCCCCAAGTGCTCTGGTTCACTTTTTCCAATGAAATGCTCAGCCGGTCAGAATTACTTGGCCGTCGCGTTCTCTATCCACCAAAGATTTTAGGAGCTTGTTTGTGAACAAAATGTCAAGCAGCGTTACATCCTCGAGTTCGTGCACACGGCACGCTGAAGCCATCTTCAATTCACATCAACAGAACTTCAAACATCGAAAGCTTCCATGTGCACGGCTCCAGGGCTGGGTGATATGGTGTGGATGAATCATGGAAAAGAATCCTTACAAAACGACTAGACGTATTCATGAGAGCTCTTTTTTTTTTTTTTTTTACAACGTTGTGAATGAAATCGCAATGAAAGACACGGGTTTTTTTTTTTTTTTGATGTGAACAGAATTATTATTTGGGATCCAAACCCCACCTCTCGCACATCTCTTTTTTTTTTTTTTTTTTTTTTTTAGGATCGAGCTCAGTGATGTAAATCGGCTACCAAAGCGTGTCCTGGGGGGGGGGGGGGGGGATTCTCTGTGTGTAGGGGGATGGGTGGGTTAATCACCGTCCTTACCGCATCAATCATAGCGACATTAGTCAATCGAGGGTGTGTCGCCCAGGCACAGGGGAACGAATAGCTCTTTCTTTCCTCTGAGTGTTGTGTGCCATAAGCAGCAGTTTGGTGTAACGTGCCTTGAAGGAAGAGCAGGACAACCTTCGCACTCGCTGGTTGTCAGATGATGGTTGACAGTGTTGGGCCGTAGGACTGGGTGGGAGTAGGATATGACTAATTTATGGAGGAAAGCTGTAAAAAACACATGAACCGCATGATGTAAAACCGATACGTATCCCCTTATCACACACACCCTTTCTGAAAAACAAGACTTGTATCTTTTTGAAAAATGTATTAATTTAATAATAAAAAAAAGAAATCAATTGTAAGCAGACACGTATCGATCACATGGATGGGACGATCATCGATTGAACTCGGAGAACCAGTTTGTTTCATTTATTTCCTGTGATTTATTAATCCATGTATGAACCCATTTCCTGTTTTTAGTTTAATTTATTTACGGTATTTTATTATGTATATATTTATAACATACAGTATATAACCCCGGAACGATCCGACGCACTCGTACTGTTAGTATGTGCAAAAATGGCAAATAAAATCTCTTGAATCTTGAATGCATTAAAAAAAAAATTACATTTCCCCAATTTTTCTGTGCATTTCAAGAAATTGATTAACAGAAATCAATTTGAATCTAAAACACACCAGGGCGCATGTTTGTTTTTGTTTTTTCTTTTTTTTCTGCACACTTGGGCAGCTGCTGCGGAGCAGAAATGCATGTAAAGTCCGAGGAACGCGCATGCATTTAGCGACGATTTCCGTACATGCACGACACATTTTTGTAAAAAGGAGGACGATGTAACTCGAGGTGACCAGGAAAAAAAAACCTGGTTCTGTGTGTTGGGTTTCTTTGGGTTGAGGAAAAACTATGCAACTAAACAAGCGGCGAAGGAAAATCTTAACCTGAAAAAGCGCACTAGGCAAAATCTGTCACCAGGTGTGTGTGTGTGTGTGTGTGTGTGTGTGTGTGTGTGTGTGTGTGTGTGTAACAGTAAATACTACATCGTTATATTCAGTGAAAGATGTTTACGTGAGTGATCCTAGTCGATGTACGCATGTGTGATGTACTCTGGGTGTGGCAATAGTGACCGATGGTGGACTTGATTTTCAGGAAACACACTGAGTGAAAGCGGGTGAACTGATTATCAATCGATGATCAGCCAGAACATACGTGTGTATCTGTATGTTTATTCCCAAGTCCACAAACCGAACATGTCTATTTGTAGTTGCTGTGCTGCCTCTCTAGCTGTATAAATGATTAAGGTTCCCTCTGTTGTTTGGGTTTAATATTTCCCGTATATTCATCTAATCACTTTTGCGGATTGACTTAAAAGGTGCCAATAATTATGTAGCTTGATTTGCATCGACAGGAGATATAATAATGCTTGTGCGCAACATGATTAGAAACGATTTGCTCTCGCAGGCAGGAGCGGCTCCGTCACATCCTCAGTTTACGGGCTCAGACCGCGCGAGAGCAGAGGTATGGTAATGATTTCAGCGTTCGGCCCACATGGAGCTCACTTTGTACCCCTCTCCCTCCCTCCTTTTTTTTTTTTTTTTCCGCCAGTGGACTGTCCCTGTTGTGGTGCTTTGATGTTGCTTGGTTCCTGATTGCCGTTAGGCAGGACATGCATAGCACACATAGCGATGGCAGATGGACCAGGCTGTGTGTTCTGCACGCCTGCTCTTGGCTCGTCTATCCGAGCCGGAGCTGAAAGACGGAGAGCGAGGGCCTGCCGGGGCTTCATGCGCATTGCCCTGGACAGCTGCCGACCCGGCGTTTAGATCTCCACACAGGCAGATGCTAAGTGCTGTCGGTCGGAGCGTGCGTCTGCCGTGCGCGACGTCGAACGGGATCAGAGTCGAGATTAAACACTGATGTCTTTTGATGACATTGTCATGAAGAGGCTTTAAGGAAATCCGTATGCAGATCCCCAGCGAGCGAGCCAGGGGTCAGATTTATTACAGACCGAGTAGGACTAAATGTTTTCGCTATTCCCCAACACCGGACCCAAATCCATCAGAGACTTCACAGAGCATTTTATTTATCTCTGTTTGCTTCTTAGGTTTAAACAACAGCCATGAAATGCACACACACACACACACACACACACACACACACACACACACACACACACCAGCCGTGTTCTTTGGAACGTTAGAAAGTTGGCTAGCGACGCTGGTGAGCTTGGATGGAGTACAGTATGGTTGTTGTGGAGGAGAGTGGGTTTTGTTTCGCTTCCCTACAGCCTGCGAGTAAAGAAAACGTTTTTGTTTTCATTGAATCTCCATCCCTCGCCGCCGCTAACTGATAGCAGCTGAAGAACATCAATGGAAATGTCAGCTCACATAGCGCCATCTCGCCAGTCAACGGTGATAAACTTCACGTGATGAGCTTAACGCTGACGCTAGATTCCCTTTTTTTAAATATATATATATATATATATATATTTAAAAAAAGGGAATCTAGCGTCAGCTAGATATATATAGAATATATATATATATTCGCTTTTGACATGGAAAGCGCGTCCAGATCTCCGCCATTTCATGTCACCAACATATGCTAGGTGTCTAGACTGGTACCAGTTCAGCATGTTGCACGTTAGAGCATCTTTATGAACCGCGAATCAATGCGACATGACTTTAGCATAACGCGTAAGTAGAACACCCTTTGCTAAGCGGATGTTGCATTCAATTTTCCGTCAACTTAGCATCTCGTTACAATCAGCGCGGAATTGCCCGAGGCATCGCACTTCATCCTCTCCAGTGCTATCCTCAAACCTTCAATAACTGCACAGCCCGCACGCCCCGAGTCTCTACTTTGCCGCAGCACCGCTCGCCTGACTCTCGGCGCGGCCCTTTGCGCCGCCGCGTCCTAGCCTGATCCGGGGCGCAGCCGAGAATCGAGGGCGAGAGAAACGAAGCATCAAATTGACTGAGCGAATTGCAGTTGGAGGCTGATGTGAGGTTATTAGATGTCAGGATGGGAGACGTGTAATGGGGGTTGACATCCCCTTGAACGTGGGGACCCCTGGGATTGGAGGAGGTTAACTGGATTTCGTCAGAAGGAGTTCGACTGCATGCAGACGGCTGAAAAAGGAACGAGAAGGTGAAAACCAGAATATATTACAGATATTATAAGAGCGGGAAAAAAAAGAAAAAAAAAACACGTGGCACTCGATCCAAGCGAGGATACGTCCACAAGAATAATCGAGGACAATTTGGCATCAATCTGGACCCTTTTTTTTTTGATAGATAGGCGACGGATTGTGGGCGCTCCGGTTTCTGCCAGAAGTCAGACCTCTTGCTGCATTTCGTCTCTCGAAAGCCGTGCCGAGAGAGTTATGGATCTGTTCTGTGTATGTTGGCACGAGAGACGAGGGACTTGACCAGAGCTAAATCCAGATCTGGATCTGAGAGCCTTACGGCCAGAGCGCGTACGAGCGAATACGCGCCAAGATTGCATGGCGGTGAAAGTTGCTCGCTTTGCATTCTAAGATCAGTGCACGATGTGGGCTTGAAATCTTTTAATTCAATAAATGATATATTGTTCAGAAAGTTAAATTTTCCCCCCAGAACTATCTAGTTATCTCTATCTACTGTATTTGTATGGAAAATCATCGTGTCCCTGGAAATAGTTACTCTATACTGACAAATAAATACGCAAACTCTGTTTATCTGCAACTCACGATGATAATTTTGCCAATACGCCTTTTACGCTCCAATGAAGCAGAGTGACTCTTATTGATCAGTTTATACGTTTTTGCGACGGGTTACAGTGTATTTTTTAGGTGGCACGTCAGCTCTGGGGTTACAGGTTGGAATATTTCCTCTGGTCTGTTTTGCTGGTTTTATAGTCCAAAGACATGCAGTGTCCCATCAGGCTGATTTCTGAGTGTGTGTACGCTATGAGTGTATGAGTGTATGATGGGTTCTCACAACACTGCCCTGGAAAGGCTTCAGGTCCCACGTGACCGTACACAGGACTATAGAGGTATAGATGATGGATGAGCGAATATTAAATTTGTTTAATGTTTCAGAACGGCCTGTTAAGTGCCTTTCCTGGTTACAGCTTTAGCTGTAGACAGAGTCGAGGGGAGCCTGGAGCCTATCCCAGGAGACTTAGGGCACGAGGTGGGGTACAGCCTGGACGAGGTACCAATCCATCGCAGGGCGCACACACACACACACACACACGCACACACACACACTCATTCAGACACTACGGAGTACCTGGACAAACCCACCAAGCACGGGGAGAACATGCAAACTCCATGCGCACAGATCCTGAGGTCGCAATCAAACCCGGACTCGGAAGGTGACAGCGCTAACCACTAGGCATCCTTACATAAATGATGGTTTATTTATTCAGTTATTTTAGAGAATTCGAGTGTAAGCTTTCCTCAGGAAGACGGGTTCAGTGGTTTCAGGTTGGACGACTGATGGGGATGGGAAGGTCCCAGGTTCAAACACCGCCGCCGAACCACCAAGTCGCCACTCTTGGGCCCTTGAGCAAGGACCTTAACCCTCAACTGCCCAAACGTATAATGAGATCAAATGTAAGTCACTTTGGATAAAGGGCGTCTGCCAAATGCTGTACAGTATGTTTGCTTTGTAAACCTCTGCTGTCCTGACTCACCAGTGAGGATGACTCACGTATTGACGAAGAGCAAAAAAGGGTGTCGGGTCAGCAGCGTTAGCTGCGAACCGGAAGGGCCCGGCTTTGATGTGGTCTATAGTGACGAAGGCAGTTTTCTCTGCAAGGGACCTGATGAAATTTTGAACCTTTCTGTTTCCCAGCGTCGGAGCGATTCAGCGTCAGGCTGAGACTCGAGCAGCTGGAGTGCATTTCCTTTTGTCGTTAAAATTTTTTGCATAAAACAACTGGCCTGGTCTTTTTTTTTCTTTTTTTTTTTTTTTCTTTTGTTAATCATCGTAGTCCAACTGAAATACCTGCAGCTTTGTTTCAGTCGATAAGGTTCACCAGGCAAAAGGTTAAGTGTCCTCACGGCAGACTGATGAATAGAATTCCCGGCTAATGGCTGAGGAAATACCGCTTTAACACTTGTCGAAGGGGAAGAGTGATTAGCCTAAGCCGGAGCGCAGATAACCCTGTTTGTACGGTCCTGCCCTCGACCTGGCACAATGACTGAATGGACGCCTTCTGTAGGGCGATGCTCACTCCAAAAAAGCATTATTCGAGTGCCGTCGTGTTTCTTTAGCGTCTGCGTGCCTGTTTCGGGGGACGTCAAGGCAATTAAGGACGATCGTCATGACGGGTTTATATTAGCCTTCTGATACAGTACGTCACGTCGTAGATCTGTAAAGAGGAACGAGTTTATGGTAGGAGTCTCCATTTCCACTGCTAACGATCTTTGTGATGAGTTTTTTATTTTGAAGGTTTTTTTTTTTTTTTCCCAAGAACATGACCAGATGAGGGTTTCCTTATTGGAAAATAATCAAATTATTATTATTATTATTTTTTTGTTTAACTATTTTTTTATTTCTGAGCGTGGTGTGCACACATGGAGGAAAAAATAAAATAAAATCCTACTTGCTCTAAAACCTTATGTTGGCACATACAGAACATACTGTCAATGAATACGCTAGCCACGCCCACTTTGTGTACGTCTAACAGAAGGAAATAATAAAGCTGATAAATAGGTTTGTATCTTTTTTTTTTTTTTTTTTATAGCTCTGGCGCCAGAGAGCAGGAGTTAAACCTCAGAAAATGAGGCAGAGAGCTGAAGCTCTGGATCGTATCGTATGAAGGCCTGGCTCTGCCGCGTTATTGATTTTCATCTCTCACTCCGTCTCTTTTGTTTCACGGCTAATCCATCGTTCGCCTTCGACCCGAGACGAGCGCCGTCCCGCTACGCCGAAGCTCTCTTTTTCATCCTTCTCCCTCCTTCCCATCTCCAGCCCTTTGTCCTTTTCTGCATTAGAAGCAAGCGCCCGGGTTTCTCCTGGGCCCCGGATCAAGCTGGATCCTGTTACTGCCGAGAAGGAAAGGACGGGAAACTCGGTGTCACCAGATACGACTGAAATCTAATCTGTATGACTTGTCCTCCCGCCACGTTACTCTTCCAAGTAGCCGGTGTTAAATGATCAGATTTACCGCAGGCGGCGTTCCTTTCTGCAACGGCAACATTCTCACTGCTTTTAACACACTGTTCAAGTAAAAAAAAAAAAAGAAAGAAAAAAAAAGAAAGATAAAAATCTACAGGTACAAGATGAGACGGTTTCTGTTCTCGTTGAACCTTTAATGACGTTGAAGGAACTGGTGCCAATTGGAGCTTTCATTACTACTGTATATGCTATTATGATGCCAATACTTTTGCTGCGTTTGATTTATCTCGTGCTCTTCCTCCATGCATTCAAGCTACAGCTTTTATTCATTCATCTTCTATACCTCTTGAACTTGTACAGGGTCACAGAGGGGCTGGAGCTTATGCCAGGAGATTTGGGCGTGAGGTGGGGTACACCCTGGACAGGGTGCCAATTCGGAGTAGTGCACACACTCATTCACACACTACGGTTAATTTGGGAATGCTAGTTAGCCTAATCTGCATGTCTTTGGACCGTGGGAGGAAACCGGAGTACCCGGAGGAAATCCACCAAGCACAGGGGGGGGGAACATGCAAACTCCATGCACACAGACCCAAGGCGGGAATCGAACCCCAGCCATGGAGGTGCGAGGCGACAGAGCTACGCCACAGTGCCGACGCTTGACAAGAAGACGCGCTACCTCGTTTTTTGATTTTAAGTCACTTGCTGGACTCAGGGGTCGAAAAGACCGAGTAGGATTTGCGAGTCAGAGGGTGTTTCCATTTGTTGATCACAGACAGACGTCAGATATCACAAGCTGCCAGGTTAAGTCAAAAGCAGCCCCGGTATACAGTAGGTGCGGATTTTAGTGGGTGGAGCTAAAACGAAGGACACTGATCTCAGATTGGGTAGATAGAAGAGCGATACACCATCAGCTGGGGTTCCTGGGCTCAGAAACAATTCCTGCCGTGTAGAACCCTGTAATTCAGATAAAAAATAAAAAAAAGACCACTTTTTATGTTTTCTTGTGTGAACTTGAAGACCTGACAACAAGGCTAGATCTGAGCTGGAAGAGGAAATGAAGCTTGTTAACTCCATCAGGGAGACAGATGTAGAACATTTTAGCACTGCTTTCACAAGTCTGTCTCTCACACACAGCATTCCTTGACCGTTTCCTCAGACACGACGGAATCAAAGCCTCCGCGCTTGACTCGCTTGGTCTGACCGCAGTCAGATGAATCATTTATCCACTCACTTTTTTTTTTTGTTCCAAGTCTTTCCTAATTTCTCTCAAGTCCTGCTGCTGCAGTGTGTAGTTTTTCATCTGCTGCTCTCTGGAGGGAGGGAAAACGAGGAAGATCCTGTCCTGTAATCTGCTTGACTCTGTAATCAGCCCGGCTCTAATGCCTGCTGGTTGCGATCACTCCCTTTTCACTGGCGCTAACGTTATGCAGGTTCTCCCGAGCGAGGGCTGGGAATGAGACGAGCGAGACCGGCGTTCAGTCGTCCGTCCTCCTACATCACATCAGCATACCATTAGCCTGCGATTTAGCAATCCCGGACGATGTATCTCTGTAGCTGGGATTCATCACGGCTCCCGGTTTCCAGATGGAATTACGAGAGAAGAAAAGTCTTTACAGTTGTTATACGGCAGACTCGAGGGAACGGGCTGCTCCGATTTTATTTATGAAGCAATAAAAGCACTAATTAAAAGGCTTCTGCTGCTAAGACGTCCGTGTTAATGTAACTGATGCCATCAAGGACTCTTTGGAAATTCTTTAACAAGTTAAGAATTTAACAGAAGTGTGAATAATTTATGGACAGCAGGAAAAACTCTTATCGGGGGGAATGAAAGCCGCACTTTCATATCGCCAGCCAACCATCCAACATGACAAGAGCAATTAATGTTCCTCCTGAGCTGCCTTTGACCCACAGTTGAAGATATGCAGGGCTCTGATTTGGAGAATTCCTGAGCCAGGGCCGGATCACAGGCTGCTCTTATTAGCAGTGTCAGGGCTCGACACGGAGTGCTGCCACTGGAATTCCTAATGAGGAGAAGACCGCATTTTCCACACAGCCTGTTCCTCGTGGGGCGAGTGTGCGCTCCTCACCTCGTGACTCTAACCAGACTCGGTGATGAGTGAGTGAAGGGTTAGTGTGGAATTGGGATATGACCTTTGGGATAGATATTCTGGAGTACCAGTCAGGGTTTGTTTTTTCGTTGTCTTAAAGATGGGGCATTAGCCAACACTCAGCCAATCAGAGCTCAGCGTCTGGGAACCTGATAATGAAGGCGGAGGGATGTTCGAAAGTGTGTTTGCATGTAAGAAATAATTTGTTGGATACAAAAATGATGACGTATGTCTACTTTTAAAGTCACTTTTCCTATAAAGCAATTTCTGAAACGTATGACTTCATGTACAGTTCTCGTATGTGCATTTATGACATTCATCCATCTACAGTAGGAACCTCTATAGTCCATCTGGTTTGTATTGTATTTATTCACATTTTTACGACAGTATTGGGATCTTGGGTCAACATTCACACACAACGGGCAATTTAGGAACGTAGTGTCTTTGGACTGTGGGAGGAAACCAGAAAGCCCAGAGGAAACCTACCAAGCACGGGGAACATGCAAAGTCCATGCACACAGACCCTTACCCGGGAATCGAACCTGGACCCCGATGGTGCAAGGCCACAATGCTAACCGCTAAACTACCGTGCCTGTATAAATTTCCCATATACATGTGCCGAATAATCTGATTATTCAACTAAAACCCAGCTTAAAAAGTGGTAAATCTAAAGCAACCCTGATGAATAGAGGTGTCTTAACCTTACTGAACCCTTATGCACCATATGCCGTGGATCTCTCAAGTGTGATTTAGTGATTAAACACAAAGCACACTGACTCACAACCACACACTGGAAATAAAAATCCTTCACTTCATCACCTCTGATTCACATCCGCATCCAAGACTGATACGACCTGAGGCAAATAATTTACTCGTCTTTACTTCACATTCACGCTGGTCTTTAGAACCGAGGTGTTTACTGTATGTCGCAGTTGTAACAGTGTTTCAGCTGAGGGTTTAACAGTTAACTGGAGCAAAATTCTCAACAGTGTAAACACGCTGGAATAAACAACTGCAGGCAGCATGCAGAAAATAAACTAGAGAAGATAAAAGCTTGTAAATAATTTCAGCCAAAATGTTTATTAAAAACAGGCTTTACAACAACTAGCATGTTTTACGAAAAAGAAAACACACCAAATCATATCAAGAAAGCTTAATTACAAAAAAAAAAAAAACCTACCTTAAAACTAAATTAATTAAGAACAAAAACAAAATTACAGACTAGAAAAAATTCCTACTAGAGAAAAAAGCAACCAAAAGTAAAACAAATACTATCAAGAAAGAAAAAAAATAAACTCCAAAGCAAGCCCAAACAGTAACTGTAGACAAAAAAGAAAAAAGGTAACTGCAGATCAAGCGGATCGAAAGACACAACTGCAGACAAAATGAGACTAAAAGATAACTGCAGACCAAAGTGAAAAAAAAAACAACTCAACACAAATCATAGATAAAAACAAACTGAAATAAACAACGACAGACATAAAACAAGTCTAAAACAACTGCAAACTAAAGAAACTACTGTACAGACAAATCTATGTAAACTGGAAAAACGTAACTGTAGAAAAAACAAAATGAAAACTACAGACAATGAAACACACTTTAAACAAAATGAGCATAAAAGCAAATACAGACAAAGCAAACTGACATCAACCACTAAAGAAACAAAACAAGCCAAATACAAACAAAAATTCCAGGCAGAACAAGCTGAAAGATAAAAAGGTAGCTGAAGACAAATAGGAAAAAAAAAACTACAAACAAAACAAGCTACAGACAAAACAAAACTAATTACAGACAACACAAACAAACTATAGACATAACAAATAAATTACAGATAAAACAAGGCCAAAAGTGAATAAACGAAATAGAGAGAAAATACAGACCAAAAAGTCCCCCCCCAAAACAAATGTACACAAATCAAACAACTACAGACAAAACAAAAAAAAACTAATCTTAAAGATAATTGGAGAGAAAAAATTAACAATAATAAACACATACAAACATCTACAGACAAAAGAAGTGTGACTGCAGAACTAAAAAGTGAGTGTCGGGTAACTGTTACAAATGTTTACAGACATAAGGAGATGTAATAAATAACGACACAATAAAACAAGCTTTAAAAATAAACTATGTAAAAATGACCTTAAAAACAAACAAAACATGCTAAGCAGATGCGTGAGTGTGTGTGGGTCAGAGGTCACAGAGACTGGATGGTTGGTAAAGGCAGCCCTAAAGGTCATGATGTCATGCCCAAAATGGTGGCTAGAAATATTGCATACACAGGGGTCAGAGGTCATCTGAGAGATCACAGTGATATAAAGAGTTCATGCTCACCTCTAAGTGAACCAAGACTCTATCTGTGTGTGTGTGTGTGTGTGCACATTCTTGACTAATATTGTCTCCCACACATGCACACATTCTTTTTTTAACTTTACCTTCATTAAAAATGGCCCGATTTATGAAAATGCGTGATCACAGTAGAATAACCAAAATAGTTTTCTTCCAGTAAAGCATGTGTTTGTTACACGCAGTGTTCGTTTGTTTAATATTAGCCAAGCCTGTAGAAATATACCGTAACCATGACGACCACAGGGCATCTTGATGCTTGAATCTCTCTGGGGGATTTAAATGCCTTGGGATTAGATTTGGTTTCAAAATCAGTTTATTTACTGATCTGATTCATCTTTAGAAGTGAGGATAGGTTTCTGTTTTTCCTCCAAGTCACATCATTTTATACAGGAAGTCTGCTTGATTTCCGATGTTTAAAAAGGTGTTCGTAGGGGAATTCCACAGCGCTTACGAAGGGCAGTGTGTCATATTATTTCAGAAATTTCTTTGCATCTTTGGCATTCTTTAACACAATACACACTAGAGCGTTTGCACATGTTCAGGTGTGTAACATGTCTGTAGGTATGTGTGTGTTGGATCTTCAGCCCTTCAGCCGTCTGATGGATTGGACAGGCTGGGGGTAAAGGTGTGGTCACGTCTAATAGGTGTATAGGTGAGGTTTCAGACGTTCTTGTTGACTCCCTGCTGCTAAAAAGACAGCATATACAGCAACAACTGTGTCTCTCTTTCTTTATACACACACACACACACACACACACACACACACACACACACACACACACACACACGGTTGCAATCAAACGTGATTGGACTGCCTATATCACTGCTTTCCTCCAAGCACATTCCGTAAATTATCTTATCCCTCGTTCACATTCAGGTTTCCGCTATTCGCATAATCACCTGGACCCTTTCTGGTAATCAGAGTTGGTATCTCCACAGGCTGCGGGGGGGGGAGGGGGGTGTCTCTATTCTGTCCACTATGTGAAGACAGCTCAATTCGGTCAGTCGGGCGTGTCTCTAACAGAGGAAACTGTTATGGCTGACTGGCAGTTGGTGGAGCCCCTGTAGTTTTACGAAATAAGAAGAAAACAAAAAAAAAGATTCAATAATTTGTCACATGTACCTTACAGCGCAGTGAAATGATTTTTCACATGTCCCAGTTGGGAAGCTGGGGTCAGAGCGCAGGGTCAGCTATTATACAGCACCCCTGGAGCAGGACAGAGTTAAGGGCCTTGCTCAAGGGCTTAGCAGTGGCAGCTTACCATTGCTCGAACCCCCAGTGTTCCAATCAGTAGTCACCACTGCACCAGCCTTATATGTTATAACCATCAAACTTTATACTAGAACTTGCACAGCTATTACTCAAGGTACATCTTTCCATTGCAATGTTAAATTCTATCAAGACATCACAATTTGTATTAAAACAGCAAAGAATATCTCAAATCTTACTAAATTCTTACTTAAGTTTCTTGCAAATGCGATCGCACGGACAGCATCGTGGCTCAGCTCAGTGCACGGCATTGGAAGCTTATGTCCTTTAACAGATTTTCCAGAATAGATCAAAGAGTGGCGTTCTTTAAATGGAGGATGCCATGTCTACGACTACATCTGTTCACCTCCAGGCTGAGTAGCGTCTGGAAGTGAGTCTTGGATTAGAGTCCGGGCTCGTAACCAACCGAGGGGATCGGATGGCGATTCGCATCTCATGGTTTTGAATGAAACAACTAGAGGTGAAACAGGCTAGAGACAAAACAAACTACGAATAAAAAAAAAACTACAGATAAAATGAACTGAGTAAAACAAAGCTACGGACAAAACAAACTACAGGCAAACCGGACCACAGACAAAACAAACTACAGACAAAACGAACTGCAGACAAAAAAAAACTACAGAAAAAATTAGCTGCAGACAAAACAAACTACAGACAAAACAAACTACGGAAAAAACTACAGACAAAATGAACTATGGACAAAAACTACATACAAAAATTACTGAGTAAAACAAAGCTACGGACAAAACAAACTACAGACAAAACAAACTGCAGACAAAACAAACTACAGACACTACGAACTGCAGACAAAACAAACTACAGACAAAATGAGCTGCAGACAAAACAAACTACAGACAAAACAAACTACAGAAAAAACTACAGACAAAATGAACTACGGACAAAAACTGCATACAAAAATAACTGAGTAAATCAAAGCTACGGACAAACAAACTACAGGCAAACCGGACCATAGACAAAACGAACTACAGACAAAACTTGCTGCGAATAAAACAAACTAAGACAAAACAAACTACAGACTAAACTAACTACAGGCAAAATGAAGCACAGATAAAATGAATTACAGACAAAACAAACTGGAATAAAAAACCACAGACATAAGACAAAAAATTATAATAAAAAAAAAACTGACATGAATCAGATTAAGGTTAAAACTGTGTGTAACTGCTGAGATAATAAATAAGTAAATAAATAAATAAACATTTAAAATGTCTGACAGGGGGCTTTAATAAATTACTAAAACCTAACACTAACTAGGAAACTGCACTTAAAACAGACAAAATATTTAACATTTAGTTGAGCTTTAAAATGAAGACAGAAATAAGTCAGAGGAAACCCACCAGAAGCGACCAGATGTGGAGATTAAAAACATCTAGATGCTGCATATAAATTATATAAATGTGAACAAAACACACTTAGTGTGAGTGTGTGAGCATGCCGAATTTAAATTCTTGACCGCACTTGGTCGCATGACGCCGTGACACCACATACTCTGACCTGTATCCTATGAATTGACATGGATACACTGATACGCTACATTAGACGTAGATTTATTATTCAAATCCAGATGGTGGAATATTTCATGTTATGTATCTCAGCATGGCTAGTGAAGAATAAACACTTCTCGCTTCGTCCTCCATCCGTAAGCAGCCTGCAGTGTCGATGGACATGAAGCACGCTACCAGTGTTGTTGGGATTTGACCCCCCATACAGTCCGAGTTGGGGTCGTCACATGAACCCGAGGGCGCGTGTGATTTTTGTAGCAGGACCGTGCGAAAGCAGAACCGCGGAAAAACTTGACTATCTGAAACGGTTGGAATTTGGTGTATTTTTACATTTACTTTATCCAGAGCAACTTATGACGGTTGTGACTTTTTTTTTTTTTTATCTCATTATACATCCGAGGAGTTGATGGTTAAGGGCCCATCTTCCCCTTTTTCTTGAAGAACCTCTACATTCCGCCTACAAATAACTTACACACTGCTACTGTACAATATTATTAATTACTTATTTGTTTTGTTTGTTTGTTTTTTTTATTAAAAATGTGGGTTGATTTCCCATTTTTGAATTTCCTAAAAGTTTTTACATTTATAGGATCTATTATTAGAAATAAACCTAAACACACTATACTATACTATCTGTGTGAGTTATCACCCGACTCTACATGATGTTTCACACATTTCTGGATTTAAACTCCTTTGTTACAGTAACGATTTGTTTATCTTTAGGTGCCGACTCTAATTAAGTAGCACGTTACGTCGCAGATGTACGCAGACGTCTGTATTCGTCTCTCCGTCTCAGATCCGCGATCAGATCCTCAGGATAAAAGCCCTGCCTGGATGAGATGCCTGGATCTCTCTTCCTCAAAGCCTCGGCCCTGTCGAGGGACGCCGAGGAGAAATCTGAAAAAAAAAAAAAATTCAGTGTGGAAAAAAAAAAAAACTAAAAAAGTAGCTGCATTCAGCGGAGCGGCAGTGGAAGTCTAACAGGCTTTGGAGATTTCTGCGTCTCGGCAAAAAAAAGTCTCATCATCAAAGCGAGATCTCCTCCATTTATCGCCGCTCTTCATCTCCCACGTGTTCACAGAGAGGCTTTGTGCCGTGTTCAGGCGATAATTAGGCGTACGGGTGCTGCTGGACTCCACCGAGGGCCAACTCCAGGGCTTCCTTTCCTTCTCTCTCTCTTTTTTTTTTTTGTTTAATGATTTTCTCTGTAGAGAGGTATGATGATGATGTTTAACGTTCGGTGCACAGTACAGAATTATTATCATTATTATTATTGTTGTTGTTTTTTTAGACGATACCCATCTCTGATTTTTTTTTTTTCCCTGCAGATTAAATTTCATTCTAGTAAAACTCACAGATTGTTAAAACGCTCGCTGGTTAATGAGAGAGACTGAGCATCTTCATTTCTTTTTCATACTCCTTCTTTCTGTTTCTCTCAAGTTCTCAGTTTCTCCATCTCGCTCTTTTTTTCTTTTCTCTCTGGTCCATCTCTCTCTCTCTCCCTTTAACATCTTTTTGCTGTTTTGCTGGATATTCTGGAAATGAAAAGTGTATGTGTGTGTGTGTGTGTGTGTGTGTGTGTGTGTGTGTGTGTGCGTGCGATGTCTCACACGCTTTTTTTGAACGTATCGAACACGCATGAATGATGAGTGTATTGATGGCGGAGACGTGTCGACCCTGAGGATGGTTTAATTAGTGTGAGGGCTTTAGGGTTTGACCTTACGACCTTCACATGCGCAACACATTGACAGATAGGACTGAAGTGGATAGATAAAGAGAGAGATGTGTGGGTGGATGGACGGATAGATGGATAGATGGATAACATTTCTATCTCTCTTTTTTCTCACTATTTCTTTTTTCCCTTTTGTAATTTTTTCTCTGATTACATTTTTCTTCCTTCTTTCCTTATTGCTTCCACTTGCTTTTTTCTGCCTTGTGTTAACTGGAATACTATCTCACCCCCCCCCCCCCTCGCTGTTGCTTTCTCTCTTATACTCTTTGTCTCTTTTCCCCATCTTCATCCATCTGTCTCTTACTCAATCTCTAATCTTCTTCCCTCTTCTTTCTCATTGTATCCGTCTTTCTCTCACCCACACCTTTGTTTTTTTTCTCCATATCACTGACAGATGGATAGATAGATGCTTTAAATCTCAGACAGCACTTCTGATAAAGATAAGCACCATTTAATGTAGAAACATGATTAATCACATTTATGTAAAACATCCAGTCCCTAAACTGACGAGCAGGAGAGATGAAAAGCAGCAGACTTCGGGTGAAATCTGGTCCGTGGCTGTCGGAGCGAGACCAGAGGCGAGCTGTAACTGGAACAGAACCGGTCGTGTGCCAGAGAACAGAACCGGCTGGTTTGTGGTGGAAGTGGATTGGAGTGATTATAAATCTGGTCCTGGCTCTAAAAACAGCCCAGACACTCACACACGCGCGCACACACACACACACACACACACACACACACACACACACACACACACACACACACACACACACACACAGAGCAGCTTTATTAAAACAGTAAATCCTCCTGGTGTGTCCTGAAGGCTGTTAAAGCTTCTTTAACATGAACAGCTCGACTCTGTACCTCCGTCCTGTCCTGTTATCCATTCAGCTCTACAGGGAAACACACACACACACACACACACACACACACACACACACACACACACACACACACACACACACACCTCTTTGAGCAGGCTGTTGCAATCAGACTATTTAGCATCAAGAATGGATGGACTGGAAGATGGGAAAAGAAATAGATGGGTGTGTGGATGAGTAGGTGGAGGTTTGGATACATTGATAAACTGATAGAGGAAGGAATGAATGGATGAAGGGATAAAGATATACAGCAAATAATGTACATGGATGGATTAAAAAAGAGAAGTGTGGAATAGATGAAAGGATGAAGAAAGAAATACATGGACACATTTATTAGGGGATGGATGGGTGGATGAAAAAAATAAATGAGATGGATGGATGGATAAATAAATAAAAAGATTAATGAGTAAATGGATGGATAAATGTACTAACACATGGATGGATGGATGGATGTCAAATAGATGTCTAGAGTGATGCGGCTGTGTGTATAGACGTGGGTCCTCTTGTCGTCTGCAGTAAGTGATGGATTTATAAGTGGGTGGTTTTAGGATTTGATTAGTTTGTGAGAAACGCTCCCTCTCTCTCTCCCTCTCTCTCTCCCTCTCTTTCTCTCTCTCTCTCTCTCTCTCTCTCTCCCTCCCTCTCTCTCTCTCCCTCTCTCTCCCTCTCTCTCTCTCTCTCTCTCTCTCCCTCTCTCTCTCTCTCTCTCTCCCTCTCTCCCTCC
>JAAGKR010007318.1:0-37423 GCA_011419295.1 Clarias macrocephalus | reverse complement strand
TTTTTTTTTTAAGGGAAAAAAATATGGTGTGACTAATCCAGCACGGCAGATACATAACAACAATCTCTGATAAAACACTTAAAAATATTAGCTGTCTTCAATACATTTCACCAACTGCTGTATGGAATCTAAACTATCGAGTCAACACACACACACACAGGGCGAAAAGTTTTTAAAAAAAGAAGAAAAAAAAAAGTAATCATTGGGACACAAATACTTTAAAACATGATAAAGAGGGTGGTGAAGCTCTGCAGGTCAAAACACTATCCATATGATTCCATCAGTCTAACACTTCCATTCCCCAAGCTCTTGTCGTAGTTCTCAATTACTCATTGAACTCATCCCTCAATACTTGAGACATTGTTTGATAAACGAGTTGCCGTTCATGTGGGAGATGAAAGGAGACTAAAGAAACTGGGAAGTGACCTCTAATGCCAGGAGGCCAGTGGTGGTTTGAAAATGGTCCATAACAAAGGACGGATTGTGAGTGCACTCGTGTCTGTCTCTAGAAGGGGACTGTACCCTTACACGGCTGCAGCACCCTTCTCCTTCTTCTCGCCATCCTCATGCCAAGTCAGACGCTCCTCGTAGAAAGCGATGACGATCTGGGGACACTTGTGATTGGCCTCCTTTGCGAGCACGAGGTCCGCCTCGTCCGAGTCTTTCCTGTGGAGACAAAGCGAGGTTATTTCAGATTCAATGTGTGAATCTAGCTTGCGTGCTCCATCTGCATATCTTACAGTAACTCACGGAAAGATGCTTCAGGTTACTGACTCGTCAGCTGCATAGGTGTCATTTTTCACAAGCCTTTAAGTAGGTCAGGATTAGGATTAGATACTTAAAGGTAAACACTTAAAGGTAACAAAGGAGCTTTCACACTAGGTATTGATATTAGTGGTGCTCCGATCAGGGTTTTTTTGGTCAGATCCCCGATTACAGAAATCAGAACCGACCGACACCGGTCGCTAATTACAGGCATGTTGGGATTGTGATCTTCCATTTAAAGGGTTCTACTGATTGTTTATTTACTTTTTAGAGCAGTAAAATAACTTCTAAACAGGCATGCATAAATGTAATTAAAGTCTCAGAAAGTATGATAATTTTTTTTTATTCTTTATTATTTTTTATTGTAGATTATAAAGAAACTAAAACCAAATTAATATCCTATGCTTGACTAGCGACAAAAACTTTTTTCATTCTTTAACTAATATCAGAGGGTGCTCACAAATTAAATGTTTATCTGAAACGAGACTGTCCTGCTGTACTTATTCATTTTGACATGCCGGACATAAAACAAGGCTGCATCAATGAACAAATCAAAACTCTGCATGGAACTCTGCAAAATAAACAGACATCAGTCACTTTGTATTTAATGAGCCAATCTTGGCTCGTCAGGGCAAGCATTTCTTTGTAAACATCAGAATTTCTGCATTTTTAAGAAACAGTCCATATTACCTCTTATCATCCAGTGAGCAGAGGTGCAGAATAATCGCTAACTAACGGTAAGGTAAACCAGGACTGCCTTAGCGGTTGGTTGGTTGTGTTACAGCTCTAAGCAGACGTTGCCTCACATGGTTTTGCTTTAGAAAAAAGTGGGACATGGCAAATCTTTTAAAAACTTTAAAAGATAAAAATCTTTAATAAATAAAAAGTTTTTAAAAATCTTTTAAAAACTTGGTAATATTCCCAGACTGACGATGACATGTTGATGTCGATGCAGATTCACATATTTTGTGTCAACGGTTTATGTGATCGGCTAATTGAGAGACAACCGGTCCGTAAAAATAAAAAAGTGATTACTGGCGGAACCCGGTCGGAGCACTGTTTAATTATATGGGTGAAAAATGTCAAGAGCAATGCTCTCATGTGCCTTCCTACTTTATCAGCTATGGCTGTGTGAATCAGAGGATGAGTTTGGCACTAAGTGTACTCAAAAACGGGGTGTTCCCTAAAGTGAAAACGCCCTTTCATGTCCTTCCACTAGAGTGGTTATATTTTACAGTATTTCTAACATCTTATCTTAAATTTTAGAAGTAAAAAATAAAGCAGTTTAAGATAATGTTTTGCGATTTATTCCCCATGAAATTCCCTGCAGTTGCTCTTTAGAGTAGCAATACACCAAAGGGATATGCAACTGCAATTACAGGTTGAAACAGGTAACAATCAGCGGGTCATGTACATATACAACTTACAATTGTCCTTTACTAAGGAATGAAATTGAATATTATTTAACAGAAAAGACAATCACAAGTGCTACATAACTAGTTTAAAAAACTTGTCTCGTTTTAAATGGTTTTATTTTAGGTCTAATGTGAAATCCTTTTGGGTCATGGAAAAAAAGATTTTTTTTGTCCTGGATTATATAGCAGTGTCTCAATAAATAAAAAATATATTTGCCAGTAGAGTAGACTCTTTAAGCTCACTTCCTTGCGAGGAAAGTGACATTTAAAGATAAATTAAAATTCAAAAAACACTATGGGAATAATTATATTACCTGACCTTCATACCCAGGCTAAATAAATATGCATGTGCATACATTTCAACAATGTGTTTCACTTAACCTAGTAGTAATTCCCACTGAGAAATAACTACTGTGACGGCCTTGTGGTTAACCGTGAACACTTTAAAGAAACTACACTTAAGGCAACACAATAAGAGGTAAATTGGCGACCTATTTACCTCAACAAAAGGCGATTATTTTCTGCCCAAGACCTGCTGAGGGAACATTGACACTATATTGTCATGCAATGGTTCCGTAGGTGAACTGTGTGTTATTCATGAAACTGTCTGGCACTCACCATTTCATTAAGAACATAAGGTCCCCACAAGAATCAGTCGCACCGATGATCTTCTCTGGCTCCAAGCCTCTCTCGAAGCCTCTGGCGACTAGGATCTCATCCTTAACAGAGCAAAGAACAATAATTAGGGTAAAAAAAGAAGCACCTTCTAAGACAAAATTGTGATTTTCTGAAAGAGAAAATTAAAGTTTTACTAATGTAGTTCTTCTGTTGCTGCTGTCCTTGACATAACATTCTAAGGATGTCACTATCTGCCCTGAAACAAATGAGCCAAGAGTAACCCTATTTTCAAAACATCAGACAGCAAAAGTCCCGTCACCTCTTTTTTCCGCTTCTGCTTGCTTCCGCCCTCCTCTTCTTCCTCAGAGTTTCTCCTTTTACCGCTGGAATCTTTGACACGAGGAGGAGTTGCACTAGATGGTTTGGTCCCGCTGCTTGGAGTGCTAGTGCCGCTGCCGCCCTTTTTGTATGTCTTCATGAACTCTGAGATGAGATCTGGACAGTCGAGATTTTTCTCTGGCTCCCATGTGTTGTGTTTGCTAGGAATGACAAATCAACAAGCACAAATTTTAACTAATTTGTCCTACAAAAAGTGGTAACATACACGGTACCTACAACAGAAAACATACTGTTTAGAAAAGAATTCAGATGGTGACTTACTCTGTAAAACCTTTCCATTTAAGAAAGTACTCCACTCTGCCTTTTACGACCCTCCTGTCCAAGACCTTCTCCACCACATATTCCTCTTCATCTGAGGACGAAGCCTCGTCATCCTCACGGTTCTGGTTCTTCTTTCCCATTACCGTTTTTGACGTCTTTTTTCCACCCACAGATAACTTAAAGACTAAGTGAGGAAGGGAAAGTGTCCCTCTGCAATAAGAAAGCAAGGTGTTTAAAAAAAAAAAAAAAAAAACATAAATGCAAGCCACTTAAACACTTATTATAGATGTTCATTGTACTGCATGGTGGTAGGAAAAAAAAAAGAAATTCTACTTAATTTCTTATTAGTGTTTATACATTTACATAGTTTCCTCATCTGTTATATGTTCGAAGTCTTTATTCACCCCTCTTATCTTCATATTAAACAAAATTAAACAATGTAGATTGAAACTGAAGAAATGTGAGCAAATGTTTTAATGTGACAAACTGCAAAGTGCATAAAGATTCAAATAAAAAAATTGGTTGTTTATGTAAGAACCTCAGTGGCAACCTAATTTCTCTTCTCGTCAGTTCCAGCCACTCAGCATTCAGCATCAACAGTATACTAATCACCAGCCTGATAATCGGTCATCCACTGCACCTGTTTCTCACCGGATCATGCCTTAAATTATGTTGTTGTTTTTTTCTTTTTTGTATGCCTGAATGATTCATAGGTCACTGTTTGACATTCCTCTGAAACTGTTCAGGAAGAGAGATTGGACTGAAAACGATAGACAAAAAAGTTTGTCTGGAAGCCTTGAGAACTATTCCTCAAGACTATACTAGAAACACAAGAAGGTCTGTTTTTTTGGCAGCAAAATAAGAATAAATTATGGGTGGCTCAAACATTTTGCACAGTACTGTGTACAGCCACACACCGTTTCGTTTCCCAAAAGCAGGATTTTCTTATTAATATTTTGTTTAATTCTTTAGACATTTCTTGTCAAACCCATCTAGGAAGGGGCGAATCTCAAATCTCTGAATTGTTCGAAAGCATATTCTTAACAAACACACTTGTTCTGTGTGTGTCATAATGCACTGCAACCTTCAGCACTCACCTATGGTCCTGTTTCAAAGCAAGCCAACCAGGTCTGATGTTATTACTGCTGTTTAACCTGCAGCACAAACGTCACCCCTAAAAATGAAAAACTGACAAGACAATTCAAACATGTTAATAAGATTGCTTTATGTTTTTTAGCTAAAACTTGTCATTTTGCTTTGCATCTAGCTGTTTTTTGTGCATCTGCATTTACAGTCTTGTGCTTCTTTTTTCCCTCCAAATATCTCATTTCACACTATTTGATGGAAACAAACCAAAAACAACTTGGAGGAGCTTTAAAACCTTCAGCTCCTTCAAAACTTTACATTTATGAGTTTTATGTTTACATACTACCTCATCAACAGCTGAATTTCTAACATCAACACCTGGACATACAACATCCCTAAAGCTAAATTAGTGCACTTTGAGGGACTTTAAACCAAAGTTAGTAGATAACAAAATCCTGTTGGAGACATAAATGTTAATAAGAAGCTTTCAAATAAATCATGTAGACTTGTTTCTCACAAAACACACAAAAACTTAATGGGTTCCCCTAAAACATGTTTATACATTTTATGGACACAAGCTCAAAGCTAATTTATTGCAACATATTTAAATGATAGTATATAGTCAATGGGCTTATGCAGGTAAACATTATGTAGTTTATTATTATTGTTGAATGAAAACTGAAAGAAAACACGACTTTCTAGCTTAAAAGTCAACAAGGCTGCAAAGAGCTAATTTAGCCTGAATTTGACTACCACTAAAATACTAACAAATACTTTAGGTGCGAGAACATAAATGAAAACATTCGGAAAGTAGTTATAGTGCAAAATTAGATTAGCCGGCTAAGATAACTTGCAGCACAAGTATTCCCCCAACTAAGCTAAGCTAAACATGGCCATATGCTAGCGCAAGAAACCGCCATCAATTCCATAGCGTCGAAAAGGCTAACTCAGTGTTTTACTTAAGAAATGTGTATATATTATAGGTAGTGTCGCATTAAAGTGTATTATATTGCAGGAAAACACTGCTTGTTATTAAACGCTAAATACAATATTTAAAGAGGTCAGACACGCTACTTGCGTTAGCGAGGTCTGCACTAGCATCTTTGGAGTATTCGCCACCAAAAGGTATAAATTCACATACACAAATTCTGCATATTTATATTTTTTTCATAAAGAAACAGTGTTTAATTGTTAGAGTTGCTATAAGATGGAGTCCGCACAATGATTCAAATACTTAGGGGCATTTTGATTTAGCTGGGTGGTTACCCTGATACTTAGCATGCTAGCAAACATTTCTAGCAAATCTCTGCTAAAAGCAGACTCGTGCATGCCTCGCGCGTCTTATTCACTTTAATTCATCTAAAACTCCTGACTCTGTTAGGACTTAGTGTGGTAAAGGCACTAATCAGGTCAGATCTCGTTTCAATTATTCAGTCATTTAAATGCATGCTCCTATAAATCAGAGGCCTAAGAAGATAACACTTTTAAGCAGAATGAACGTGCATGAATAAAATCACTACGCATGCACCACTCACACTAAGGAGTCAAGTGCATTTGCACGTGAGTTGCATTGCACTGCATGCAAAATGCTAGATCGGTTAATTACTTAAAAGAAAACCAACTCACACAGACGTCTTCTTCGATGCTCGCACAGTTCCTCCACACATACACATACACACACATGCGCACATGCACACACAGCACCGGCCACAGCGCGCCAAAAACACACAATGGCACACAAGGCACGCCGGTTGAATGGCAAATCCCACCCCGTTTACTATACTAGTGCACTGCCAAGGATCCGATATATTTGTTATTTATTTTGTTATTTTTATTATGCATATAGTGAACTTGTTATCCTAAATGAACCAGGATTTAATGCAAACATTTTTATAGATTGCATTCCTGTATTTACCGAATCTTGCATATTAACCATGATTGAAACATCTGATTGTCTTCATATTAAAGCAACTCTGTTTAGACGTGATTTAATTTATTATTATATTTATAATTCCTAATAACTGTTGCTGTCAGTACTGGTAGGATTATATATGTTTTAGCATTATTATTATAGACAATTTTAGACACTTCAAGTATACACACTGCTGACATTTATTCTATTTTTTTTTTAAAATCTTTACAGAATGCTTTGCAGAACGCATGAAAGAGTCATGTTTGGTTGCACAGGCTAGGCTAGCCCATTTCTATAAATGACGGTAACAAGAACCAATCGAATACGAAATACGTATGACGTTGCATTTGAGCGCGAACTGTAAACCAATCGCGGGCTCCATGAGGCGGGGCTCAGGGACTTGATTTAACGTGAAGTCGCGGTGCGTTTTTTCTGCGATTTCATTGACTAGTGTGTTGTGTAGTTCGCCATGTCGAAAGAGGTGAGTGTCAGAAAAAAATGTATATATAATGAAGCTTTGGTTCAATAACAATATATTGGCGTTTTAGTTTTGTGTAATATATGTAACTGCAAGACTAAGTTGTAAGCACGTCAATGGGAAATTGGTGTGCGCGATGCGCTTTACAGAAGCTTTAATTAGCCGGGTGTTAGCATGGCCGCCATCTTGGTTTTTCTTGTTAGGCCACATGGGCTGTAGCAAATAGCTGAGCCGGATGCAATAATAGTTTAAGTATTTCTTAGCTAGACGCAACGTGTAATTGGGTGTTTTAACGTTGTAAACGTTTCGGTGTGTGACGCCGGATTAGTGCGTCTTTTATGCTAGCTTTGTGTACTTAGTTAGCTCGCTAGCTAATATGGGTGCAGCAGCTCAACATGGCGGATGTAGTGTTTCATGCGTGCTGCGCGGAAAACTTAAATCATCCACCAGCTAGCATTTTGCTATTATTTAGTTGAAAATAATGTAACGTACCGTTTTTTTTTTCTTTTATGACCAGCCACGAGAACCGGAGCAGCTCCGGAAGTTGTTCATCGGAGGCCTGAGCTTCGAGACAACAGACGACAGCCTGCGATCTTATTTTGAGCAATGGGGCACGTTAACCGACTGTGTGGTGAGTCAAAAAAAATTTTTTTTGGTCCAAGAAAACATGCATTTATTTTGTGTAATTTTTCAGAACCATTTACAAATGCTTTTCATTTCAGTATTTATGAACGTAAGGCTACAGTTCTATTTGTTTCAGTCTGTGCTCATGGTCTGTTACTTCCCAAGGTTATGAGAGATCCAAACTCCAAGCGCTCCAGAGGCTTCGGTTTCGTCACGTACTCCTGTGTGGAGGAAGTCGATGCTGCCATGACGGCACGTCCTCACAAAGTCGATGGCCGCCTTGTAGAGCCCAAACGTGCTGTGTCTAGAGAGGTGAGTGCATGTGTCCCGTACCTTCCTTACTCCAAACGCACATCCGTTATGGATGTGACTAGAGGCTTTATGCTCCTGCTTATGTGTTTCAGGATTCCAACAGGCCCTTCGCGCACACTACAGTGAAAAAGATCTTTGTGGGTGGCATTAAGGAAGACACAGAAGAGGACCATCTACGGGACTACTTTGAGAAATTTGGAAAGATCGAAGCAATTGAGATCATGGTCGACCACAAGACTGGTGTCAAAAGAGGCTTTGCGTTTGTTACGTTTGATGACCACGATGCTGTGGATCGTATTGTTAGTAAGTAGTTTTGGCTGCAGTTGTAAAAGTTTTGGTGTTTACGGACTGTATTTTTAACTTTCTTTTGTGTTCTTTCTCCTAGTTCAAAAGTATCACACAATAAATGGCCATAATTCCGAAGTCAGAAAGGCTGTGTCTAAGCAAGAGATGCAGAGTTCATCAATGAACATGAGAGGTAAGGAGGTGTTGTGCTGTCACTTCTGCATTACATGAGATGTTCTCTTTGGTAGTAAGCAAACCGTTTGATTCTGTGTAGGCCGTGGAGGTGGAAACTTTGGACGATATGGTAACGACTTTGGAGGAGGCAGAGATGGGTTCAGAGATGGTTTCAGAGGTAGGTTTATAACCATTGCCCTGCTCTGGGTCAAGTGTATGTGGGTTGGTTGATTCAGACATGTTGGATGTGAAATGTTTATAATGCTGTTTACTGTGTAATCAGGTGGCAGAGGTGGATATGGTGGTGGAGATGGATACAACAGTGGCTTTGGGGGTGATGGTATGTGACTTTTTTTTTTTTTCCCCTTCTCCACATTCCAAATTATAATATAAAGTACCAACTTGTTGACACTTGTACTGCTCTTTTACACAGGTGGTTATGGTGGTAGCGGCGGTGGCTATGGGGGCAACCGTGGTGGTGGAGGAGGATATGGTGGTGGACAAGGCTATGGAAGCGGCGGTGGTGGTGGAGGATATGGCGGTGGAGGATATGGCGGGGGCGGCAGTGGTTATGACAACTATAACAACGGCAATGGAAACTTTGGTGGTGAGTTTACTGAATATTTCAAATCTGTGGATGTGTGAATTCTTTCGAATACCAGATATTGATTTCTCATCTTGTGCACAGGCAACTTCGGAGGTGGTGGTGGTGGCAGTGGCAACTACAACGACTTTGGAAACTACAACAACCAGCAGTCAAATTTTGGCCCAATGAAAGGAAACTATGGCGGCAGCGGAGGGGGTGGCAGGAATAGCGGCCCCTATGGGGGGGGTGGTGGTGGTGAGTTGTGTAGTAAACTTCATGCAGAACATTTCAGCATTTTAAAAATGTACCCTAACCAACTCTCTCCCCTCCGCTTCCTCAGGTGGATATGGTGGTAGCTCAGGTGGAGGATATGGCGGCGGCTCTAGTGGTGGATATGGCGGAAACTCGGGCAGACGATACTAAGTCCCTTTTAAAGGTTTGTGTTTAAAAAAAATTTTTTGTTCTTGCCCCTCCCCCAAGTTAGTCCTAGTTAAAGCACAAAAAACACTGATTTTACAGAAATCTGTGGATGCTCAAAAGCAGTGTATAGCTTAATGTTGTTGTTCATATTCAACAGGACTCAGTACTTAAAGAGGAGACAGGAGAGCGAGAGGGCTGACAGGGCAGCGGCAGGTTTACTCCCTAGATCTGCTCAGCCATTCAGAAGAGATGTACAGTAGTGCCGTCACAAGCGGGACTGTTTTATGTGTGGTTGTGATGTCGTTTTTTTATTTTCTTTATGGGATGCATTCCATGTGAGGTTTTGTAGAACTTTATTCCGCTAAACTAATTATGTGTAACTCCAAGAATTAAGTTGAAATAAAGCAACTTCCAGTTTTTTTTATCAAAAAAAAAAGCCTCTTTATTTTTTGGTCTAGACCAGTTGGTCACCATAATCGCGGAAATAAGGTGGAATGTTCTCTGCCAAGCTATCTGTAGAACTGTTTGCCACCTGCTGGTTAGTTTGATCAAGTAAAAAGCAGGTTAGTTTGTATGATTTCCCATACCTAGCCATGGAAGCAAGATGAGGGAGGAGTAGGAAGACCTTCATCAAAAGAATAAGGAAGTGTATGATTTACAGATAGTCTCTGAAAGACTAGGGGACAGCAACAGAATGGCTTTACTGCCATTGGCAGGTAAGAACAGACTTCGTTACTACAGGACACAACTCATTTTATTCATTGTAGATGCAGTACAGTATTTTAAACTTTGCAGTTTTCCTGTAGCTGTAATAAGGTACAAGTATTAAATTGAGTAATGTAGTCTGAAGCCTTACTTAACTGTAAATAATTAAAAGAAGCAAGTGTGTGAGGCTTTGCTTTTGCTGACTGGCTCTTTTTCTTCTCCCCCTTTCTAAATCCTTAGGAATACATATGGGATTTATGATCCTGAATGGAGATGCAGGCTTCTTTTTATGCTGGCAATGTAAAGGTAATAAACATTTACTTTTGCTCCATTGATGCTTAAAAATGGCAATCTTTTTAAATGATCACTTGTCTTATCTGTTGTAGGACCAAAGACCTGTTGAGATTGGGGGGGGGGGATTTTTATGCTGTTTTTTTACTGTTTTAAAATAAAGATTTTATTTTGTAACTTGTGTCCTGACTTTTTTCTTTTTTTTTCCCTGTCTCCAAGTTTTGTAAACCTTGCTTTTTCAGCATTGTTTAGCATGAGCTTGGCACCAGGACTATAGGATACTGTGTTTTTACTTGGAACAGACTGGCCACTTTTTTAAAGTTATTTATTTTATTATTATTTAAGAGTTTAAAGTGGAGCAGTTCAGAATGTGCTTCAATGTAAACACCCAAGACGATTTTGTGTGTGGGGTGGGATAAAGTAACGCACTGTAAACAACCATAACCAAGGTCAATGTTAACCAGTCATGTTTATGAACAAGATGTTCTATGCTGCTAGAAACTTATTTTGCTAAACATGACTTCACAGCACCTAGAGTAATTATCCCTTGTTTTGTTTGCCTAATGAGCACACGTGTTACAGACCCAGATGTTGCTTAGAAGTATTTACTAAGCGTCTCGGGAGGAAATCACTCCCAAGATCCTCAGAATTTCATTTGGGTCCTGCTTTCAGGAGTATATTTGGAGTAATAAGAGCTATTAAGGTTCTTAAAATAGGAATTCACTCCTATCTCCACCAAAATGTAGGAGACCACTGGAGGGATCAAACTGGTTAGCAGTAGCAAGGAGGTTTTTTTTTTAATGTTTTGTTTTGGTATGTAACTCATTAATGAACTAATACACTGTTTGCACTGGTGACTGGTACTATACAGTTTTTGATTAACAGAGATGCAGCTTTGAAACAAATTGTGCCTCTTAACAGCAGCGCAGAATCATACTTTTCCCCACCACATCGTGCGAAATCAACAAAAACATGCTGCAGTCATGGAGTTGCATGCATCATCCATGATACACACACATTTTAATGTACAGTTAGACGTTGGACTCCGAGTGCTGTGGGCTTATGGGTAATCGTCTTCCATGTTCAGTCTGAGTGTCACTCGTATAGTCTACACCCATGTGCGCGTGTACTTTTTACTGTAACGTTGTGACCACGTTAAAGGGATAGTTTGACAAATGCATACACACCAACAATTGCTGCTCTTTTATTTTTAATTTAGATTTTGTATTGTATGAATATTTTTGGGTTGTGAAATGAATCATCTGATATATTATTTCTTATGGGGACATTCACTTTGTTTTGAATTACAAGCATTCATCCAGAACTAATTATGATCGTAATCCAGGGTTTAACTGTACTTGTGTATTATTTGAGTGTTTTATTTACAAATGTTTTATTTTAGATTCACTCATATAAGCAGCACTTTTATCACTTCATTAACACGGTGTATCCCCGGGTTTCACACTCCTCGGGGGACATGCAGCAACCTAATGGGTGGCATTGATGCTTTCACAAATTGCCTCCACTCACTTTTGATCTTTATAAGTAAGAGTAGGGCAGAATTTTACTTTAAGTACTGAAGCAGTCTGATTAAGATAACGATATGTAGCGAGTCGCACATCTGTAAGTTTTGTCTGTGTGCATAAAGTTTTCACACAACTGCCACTGTTTTCACCATTTCGCTTTTCCACCGTTTAAAAATACAACGCCCACTATAATGTGCAGTCTACTTTACAGGTCTTGATGATTTAAAAAGTGACCTCGCACGCCTTCCTCTGCACAGTCCTACTCCTTGCTGAAAGTAAAAATAGGAAAGCTTTATAAATAACTTTTATGTCCTACGCTGTAGTAGACTATTTTCAGTCCTAAATTAACCTTGAGCCAGATTCCTACGAGAGTTTCTGAGATGCTTAGTAAATACGGGCCCTGACTTTGAAGATGCAATTATGCACAAAATTTTGGGTGAAAGTATCATCTAATCTTGGTATTCGGCAAATGCATCCTCAGATGCACTATTTTTATTTTTTATTTTTTTTAACTGTGCTGTTATTTAACAAAAAGCATCAAATTTGGGTAATCTGAAGTACTCCCATGATTCAGTAGCTTGTAGATTCACCTTCAGCTTAATAAATTGCTAAATAATTAAAGTAATCTTTCATGTATGACACTATCAGTCTCTCACGTCAGTAGCGAAATCATTTTGGTTCATTCTTCTTTACACCATCGCTTCAGTTTTTGAAGGTTTTTTTATTTTAGTTATTCACTTACAGTATGCACAGTTCTCTTAAGGTCCCACCACAGCATTTCAGTTGGGCGTCAGGGCTTGTATTTGCTAAGAATTTCAGCATCACTCGTAGGAATTGGGCTCAAAGTTTATTTAGGACTGAAAATCAGAGTAGGGCAAAAGTTAAATAAGGCTTCCTACTTTTTTTGTTGTTGTAAAATTTAAAGAAATAATGCTAAATTCTGCCCTACTCTTATCTCTAAAAAGTGAACGGAGACAATTTGTGAAAGCATCAATGCCACCTGTCAGTTTGCCGCATATACCCCCAAGGAGTGTGAAACTAAAAGTATTTTTATAAGGAATTCCATTTTTGTCCAAACGAATGTTATGAGTGTCACTTAGGAGAGATTTTTAAGTAACACTAAGTTCTCATCTCTGCCTGCACGGCATGTCCTCACTACTTTTAAACCGTTAGGAAACCTCCGGAGCTCTCCTACATTTTGATGGAGATAGGAGTGATCCATTTTAAGAGTCTTGATAAATAGCTTTTCTTCCTACTCCTGAAAGTAGGACCAAAATGGAATCATTCTGAGAATTTTTGGCGACTTCTTTTAGACACCTAGTAAATACAGGCTCTGGACTTTTCGGCAAACTGTTCCTTTAACACTTAAAATTAGACTTTAGACTTACTTAGACTTAGTTCGTCTTGCATTGGGTGGCGAGGTTTCTCCAGCGTGATCGGTTTGCCGCAACTTTGGCCTCATTCCGCGAAATACGAAGCGCACAGAGATCGTCCATGAAGGTCCGGCGCCGTGTTGCATGTGGTTGGCCTTGTTTCGTTTACCTTGTATCCTTTTTGGGGTGTCCACAGAACTGCTGATTTTGGGTGCTGTGGATGCAGCTCATAGTTCGGCGGTGGATCTCTTCATTGGTGATACGGTCGCGGTATGTTTAACAAGGAACGTTAAATGAAACATGTTTTTGCCTCCTTTTGAGGATTTCGTGGAAATATAACGTTGCATTGCTGCCGCACTGCTACAGCCTTTTTAACCTTTTTCCTCACATGGGCCATTGTTGCAGTACTCGCACTCATGCTGAGACTGAGCATGGGAGATGATTACCCATAATTCCACAGCACGAGAGAGAAAAGAACCATTGTCTCAATTGTGATCACGTGACACTTGGCAGACTAATCACATGCATGCTCTCGTTTTTCAAGGCCTCACTAGCTTATGAAGTCAAAACACTCGCAGACCAAGTTATTTGCAATCCAAGGTTTCACTGAACATATAAAACAAATTTTGTTTATGGATTCGTGTGTTTGCGCAGGTAGTTCTGCCATAAGCGTTCCTCATCAAATTTAAGTCATACTGTGATGCGTGCTGTTAAGTTTGTCAAGGAACGCTTGTGACACTGTAGCGGGCGCTCTGCACTGTGTAATAGTAGTGTCATCACCTTTTAGGTCATACTATGAGGTAATAATGGAGGTAGAGGAGCCGAGTTCCTGTGAGTCCCAGCCCATTTGTGCATCTGGAGAAAATAGGGGCAGACAAGCTGTCTAAAGAAGCAACCTAAAAAAAAAAATTATGTTGAGGTTAAAGTCAGAGGGAAATGTATAGTGTGGAGAAAGGCAAAGCAAAAATGGCAACAGAAGTGGGACAATGATCAAAGAGCAAGACATTTGTATTTAAAACAGGACAAATAAGATTTGATGAGGAAGGTGGGAAAATCTGAAAGAAAAAGGATTACTTAGCAGACGAATAGCAGTCTTGTAAGAGTAGGTAATCACCCTGAGGAATGCCATGAACCTAGGCTGTCACATACGTTTGCTCTCATGCAGGGAGAGTATTAGGCAATGTTATAAGATTTTTTTTAAATGGGGAGTCAGCAAAGGAAGCATTTCATGTTGTTTTTCAGGGAGCCTGGCCTGGAACGTCAGCTTTAAAGGACAGGAAAGCTGAGGAGGTGGTGAGAGAGATATAAGTGGTGGTGATGCAACCAGAACTCCAACTAGATGGTGAGAGGAAACATGTCGAGAAGAAAGAGTGTGGAAGTGCCAGAACGAGTCAAGACAAGATCAGGGAAGGAAGCATTAGACATTTTTAAGGTCTGGAAAATCGGCTTTAAGAGGATGAGGAGTAATGAGGCCTACATTTGGCAGTAATGTAACCAACATACTGGATTCTACCTGCCATAAAACAATGAAGAAGATAAAGAAGAAAGGATATTATATCTGCTGAACCACCGGCAATGGTGCACTCTGGCGTCAGGATCTGCACGTGGATGGAGCCTCGGGTAAACCTCTTGTTGCTTCTCTAAAACCATTGCATTTCCTTTTGCCATTCCTCTTGGCATCGTGTAAACACGCCTGAATTCTCCAGACCTGCAAACTGCCAAAACGTCTGCTTTTGTACCTACTGATGATGAATTGCATAGCAGCACTTGGCTGCAACTTGCCTTCTTATATCCTGTGGAAGCAGTACAAGCGGTATTCAGAATCGCCTATATGTTTTTAGGCTTCATCTTTGTTAAATAAAAAAGCACAGTGAAAAAATGTGTTGTCTGTCTTAGGTTAAATAAGATATAAGATACAGTCCTTTATTCATCCCACAGTGGGGAAAGGTTGTATTTGCCTAAGACTTTACACAGGCTATGATCAGATGATTTTTATTATGTGTTTCCACAAAACCTTTCAAACATGACCATAGCTCTGAATTCATAGTCTTATTATTATGACTTAAATAATTACTGTTTCTCTAATAATGTGGATATTTAACAATATCTTTGCAATGGTACATGTACAGATGCGGGCTGTTAGTTGGCAGTTAGTTTGTAAAGATGTATTGGAAGCAGGAAAAATGGGAATGGTTAAGGATATGAGCAACTTTGAGAAGGCCAAATTTGTAAAGTCTAGATGAAGTGGGTCGGAGCATTTCCAAAATGGCACATCTTGTTCCTGGTATGCAGTGATTAATACTTCCAAATAGTACAAATGTTACATGGGTTAAATCATTTAAAATATAAAAGTATCCACATTTGGTGCACTGTATCTTGTTACGTAGAGGTCTGTGTAGCTGTAGACCAGTAAAGAGTTCCTATGCTCACCATGTCCACCCCAAAATCAACTAAAGTGCTCATCAGCACTAAACCATGAATCACTCCAATCCACTATCCGTTAAGACATCCATTGATGCACCATCCCACAATTTATATGATTTTAAGGATCTGCTGTCAATATTTTGGCACCAGATTTTGTGCACTTTATGCCTTTATCAGTCGAGCTGAGGCAGCATGGTGGTGTAGTGATTAGCACTATCACCTTGCACCTCCGGGGTCCGGGTTCGATTCCCGGTCATGTTCGAATCCCGTCTCAGTGTGCACTGAGATTGCATGTACTCTCCGGTGCTTAGTGGGTTTCCTCCCAAAAACCTGCAGATTAGGTTAATTGGTGTTCCCAAATTGCCTGTAGTGTGTGTGCACCCTGCGATGGATTGGCACCCTTTCGTGGGTGTACCCCACCTCATGTCCTAGATCTCCTGGCATAGGCTTCACCTCCCCCGCCTCTGACCATGAACACAGGATAACGCTCGTTGATGAGAAATTGAAATAAAGTTGATTGGATAAAGATTTAAGCTTTGTCTTAAAACGACTCCAGTGCGTTAAAATTCACTTACACCACTTCAGCACTATTATTTCAGTGGTGAAAATATTAAGTGATCCCAGTAAACATATTCAGTTTAGCTTTTCTAAATTATATCTATGGTGCATGTGTTTGTTTACACTGAGCGAGTAGATTATTAGCAGTTTATTTTAAAATAAGCTTTAAAGATTAAAAAATTTGGTACATAACAGTCCATAACTTTGCTTTTACTCAACATCTTGATTTAATTTATGGTGCAGGCAAAATTTCAGGCTGATATCTAAGTACTGCAAAAGTTTAATTTTGCCTGATGACAAAATTCTGGCTGGACATAGATACTTACATACATACAAACATACATACAGTACACAGAGAGAGAAAATTTTCAGAGTCTTGTTTCATTTCCATCGCCTTGCACCTCCAGGGTCCGGGTTCGATTCCCGTCTCTGTGTGCATGGAGTTTGCATGTTCTCGCCATGCTTGGTGGGTTTCCTCCATGGACTCCCTTTCCTCCCGCAGTCCAAAGAAATGCAGATTAGGCTAATTGGTGTTCCTAAATGTGTGTGAATGAGTGTGCGTGTGTGTGTGTGTGTATGTGTGCCCTGTGGTGGATTGGCACCCTGTCCAGGGTCTACCCCACCTCATGCCCTAAGTCTCCTGGGATAGGCTTCAGGTCCCCCGCGACCCTGAATACAGGATAAAGCGGTATAAATGATGAGTGTTTCAGTTTCTCCAATAGATGACATGTAAAGATATCATTAAAAAAGTGAGAAAGCCAAATAATGTTTTCACACCACACAATTTTTTTTATTTGTTGCAGGTAGACGTACGTGGGCTTCAATCTGAAATAATATCACTGATTACATTAAGGCTGATCAGCTTATTTTTAGATAAATAGATAGATTTATTGATCCTGAAGGAAGTTGCACTTTCTTTTTTTTTTTTTAACTGTTTCTACAAACTCTTAACTTCAGTTAGTTAGTACAACATATTTCCGTCTAAATTGAATATTATATGAAATTACGGGGTGACTATGACGGGGAGGCGTGTAATAGTACGGTTGCGTTACATACGAGGAATGTATTTGATTGACAAGCGTATTAACCAATCATCGGTTAGAGAAAGTAACCATAATTCAAAGCGACGACCAATCACAGCCTACAGGAGGCGGCTCCTGTGTGTCCGATTTAAAGTACCTTCGCAGTCTCTACTTTTTTTTCAGTACGGTTTCGGCCGCTTGTGCGCTTCTCCGAGTAGTCTCAATAAAACCGTAATATGCCGAAGGAGGTAAATACGTAGCATTAACAACTTTGTTGTTTACATATATTGCAGGCTCATGTTTAATGTAAGCGTGCATGGGTGTTATTTTAATCCGGATTGCTTTAGGTGTGTGTTTTTAGCCTAACGTTCACTACACGGCCATCTTGTGTTTGTTTATTAGGCCGCATAAACAGAAAAAACTGTTGCCGAGTAGTTCCGGCATTAAAAAAAAATAAATATTTTTTTAAATGCCGAAAATTATTGCTAATTGTTTTATTATGTGTTGTGTTTGTGATGTTCATTGTGTCCTGGTCGTTCCCTGTAGCGTGTTCTTTTGTTAGCCGTCGCTTCTTTCGGTAGCATCATGGCCGCCATCTTGTTTCACCTCCCGCGTCTTCCTGCACGTTCACACGGCGCATAGAAACGTGACCTTCGCTTTCTTTCTGCCTAGCACGTTGCTAACTTAAGTAGATTTGTGTTAAAATGATTACTGTAAGGCAAAATATGTGCCTTTTTTAGGAGCAGCCTCGAGAACCGGAGCAGCTCCGGAAGTTGTTCATCGGAGGCCTGAGCTTCGAGACAACAGACGACAGCCTGCGATCTTATTTTGAGCAATGGGGCACGTTAACCGACTGTGTGGTGAGTCTCAACCGTTTTTATTTCAAGAGCATTTGTTTTGTAGCAATCTTCATAATTCTTGTATTTCAGTTTTCATCTATTATATTTTATGAATTTAAGGGCTCACTTTCCATTTCTCAGTCTGTGCTCATGGTCTGTTTCTTCGCAAGGTTATGAGAGACCCGAACTCCAAGCGCTCCAGAGGCTTCGGTTTTGTCACGTATTCGTGCGTGAAGGAAGTCGATGCTGCCATGGAGGCGCGTCCTCACAAAGTCGACGGGCGTCTTGTAGAGCCCAAACGCGCCGTGTCTAGAGAGGTGATTGCTCACTTGCATGACTTTGTGTGCCTAAAATATTCAAATCAATTTTGTTCTACTAACGATTCCCACACGATGGCCAAACCCCAGCCACTGCATGGTCCCAATCCCAGATAAAAATTAATAATAATAAAAAAAAACGCGAGGCTTTCATCCTGCGTTAAACCCGTGCCATGGTTGTGTGTGGATTGTTTAGTCAGCAGTGAGAAGCAGAAACATTTAAAATTGGTTGTCTGTGTTCTAGGATTCCAACAAACCCTTCGCACACACTACAGTAAAAAAGATCTTTGTGGGTGGCATCAAGGAAGACACAGAAGAGAGTCATCTACGGGACTACTTCCAGGAATTCGGAAAGATCGAAGCGATCGAAATAATGATCGATCATAAGACGGGCAACAAAAGAGGCTTTGCGTTTGTGACATTCGATGACCACGATGCCGTAGATCGTATCGTTAGTAAGTGTCTAGCGTGCATGCTGGTTTGTTCCAAGTCTGTCCGTTTTGTTGTTGCTTAGTGTGAAATTATTTTTTTTTTCCCCCCTTAGTTCAAAAGTACCACACAATAAATGGCCATAATTCAGAAGTGAGAAAGGCCCTCTCGAAACAAGAGATGCAGAATTCGTCAATGAATATGAGGGGTAAGACTTGGACACCAGTTGCATTTTGTGAGTATACAAGATAATTATTTTAAGCTAAGGAAACGATTTTCTGTTAATTTTTTGTATAGGACGTGGAGGTGGAAACTTTGGTGGTCGATACGGCAACAATGACTTTGGAGGTGGCAGAGATGGGTTCAGAGACGGATTCAGAGGTAGGTGTTTCAACTACAGAATTACAACCGGAGCTTTTACCATATTTATGTACTCAACATCTGGGGGGTCTTGTGACTACGACAGCACTGATCTCTACATTGCCGATGAACTGTAACTTTAGACCAATCCTAAAGATTTTACTGTGTGAGCAGGAGGCAGAGGTGGCAGTGGAGGGTATGGTGGTGGAGATGGCTACAACAACGGTTTTGGAGATGGTATGTGACTGGCCATTTCGAATAGTTTTTTTTTTTTTTTTGGGTTTGGTTTTTTATTTGTAAGTGGGTATGGCTTGGTCTAAGAGAATCTGGGACAGTAACCAAATATCTTACCCAGGTGGATATGGTGGAGGCGGTCCTAGCTATGGAGGCCGTGGTGGAGGATATGGCGGTGGAGGGCCAGGCTACGGTAACAACGGTGGTGGAGGCTACGGTGGTGGAGGATATGGAGGCGGAGGAGGATATGGTGGTGGCGGCAACTATGATAATTATAACAACGGTGGTGGAAACTTTGGAGGCGGTGAGTTTATCCATTCAATATCCAGGGCTTCACCCGGAGGACAAGGACCGATTACATCCCGTTTCCTTGATTGAGTTTTCTTTTATGTACAGGGAACTTTGGTGGAGGTGGTGGAGGTAGCGGAAACTACAATGACTTTGGAAACTACAACAACCAGCAGTCAAGTTTTGGCCCCATGAAAGGAAGCTATGGGGGTGGAGGTGGCGGCAGGAATAGCAGCCCTTATGGTGGTGGTGAGTTTTGTTTGAATCAAGTGAGGAGTGTAAGAATTTTCAGGCTTTTGGCTAACCTTTCTCTTCCTCAGGTGGCTATGGGGGTAGCTCAGGAGGAGGTGGAGGTTATGGCGGAGGCTCCGGTGGTAGACGATATTAAGTCTTTTTTTAAAGGTTTGTAATGCGTTGTTTTTACAAAAAACTGTATATTGAGATGTTCTATAGGCAAAAGTGTCTTCTTCTACTGGATGATAAATATTTGTACAAAAAAAAAATCTATGGAAGCCTGAGAGGCAGTGTATAGCTTAACATTGTTGTTCATATTCAACAGGACTCAGTACTTAGGAGAGGATACAGGAGAGCAAGTGGAGTGACAGGGCAGCGGCAGGTTTACTCCCTAGATCTGCTCAGCCGTTCAGAAGAGATGTACAATAGTGCCGTCACGAGAGAGAATTTTGTTTTTGTGTGGTTGTGATGTCAGGCTTTTTATATTTTTCTTTATGGGATGCATTCCATTGGAAGCTTTGTGTAGAATTACTTTAAACCAGGGTCCTAATTATGTGTAACATGAACAAAATCAAGAAATAAAGCAACATCCAGTTTTTTTTAAGTGTATTGTTGTAGTCACTGGGGAACACTGGGGACTTGAGTTGTATAGTCAGGCATATAATAGCGTTGTGGAGAAGACATTGCTGGCTATACAGCTCAAGTGGTGGTTGTCATAATGGCTGAAATCTTTTTGCCACATAGTCCAGGCAGGGAAATCTTGCAGACGATAAAAAAAAAAAAAAAAGGGGGAGGAAACGTTTTGCAGCAGTAAATGCAAGATCTCTGCTGAGACATCTGTAGAACAAATGTTGGCCACCTGCTATTTAGATTGGCAAAGATCAAGAAGCAGGTTAGTTTGTATGACTACCATGACTAGCCATGGAAGCAAGATGAGAGAGGAGTAGGAAGACCTTCGCCATCAGAAGAAATCAGGGAGCGTTTGAGTGCAGGTCATCTCTGAAAAACTAGGAGAGAGCAACAGAATGGCTTTATTGCCACCAGTAGGTAAGAACAGACTTCTCCATTACCACTGGACACAACTCATTTTATTCATTGTAGATGCAGTACAGTATTCTGAACTTTGCATTAAGTGTCCTAGTTTAAAAAAAAAAAAAAAAATCAGGAAAGTAACTACAGAGAGAAGAATGAACTGGTATAAACATAACATTTTCTTAGCAGTGTAACTCGATTCTGTCCCTTCAGATTAATGCGTGCAGTGTTGTCTGTGTCTTGACGTGTAATTTTTTTTTTTTTTTTTTTTGTTTATCTGCCTTCTAGGAATTTGATGCAAAGCATTTCTGATCCACGGTGGATGATTTTGGCCTGTTTTCTTCAGGCTGTGTGAAGGTAATTGCTCATTTTCTTCTGTTGTGATTTTGTAAATGTAATTGAATTAAATTCTAATGTTTTTCTTTTTTTTTCTGTGTTTTAGGACCAAACACATGATGCGGGGAAACTATTTTTACCATGTAATAAAGTGGTTTTTTTTTTACTATGTAAATAAAGCTTTTAAAGTGGTTGAAACATAATTCCTGTGAGTTAATGCTTGATTGTATATACATTGGGATCATGAGATTTGAACCATCTTCATTACACTATTAAGTAAAGTTGCCAGCATGCTTGGTTGTGGCCCTGAGCATGATAATGTGATGGCTACATCAAATGACTCATAAAAATGGTTATAGCATACCTAATGTTTTTGGGACATCCACTTTTTTTTATTATTATTTTTTATTATTATTGTTTAACCATATGCTTTATATAAATTACACCTTCATTTATTCACCATCCAATGAGTTGTTTCGCTGCATAAGGTAAAGGTTACCATCATTACTTTGTTGGAGTGAATAGTCCTCCAGGGAATATGGGTGTCCTTCCTCATCCCGTAACTGGGAGAATACTTTAGCGTAAAGCTCGGAGAGACGACACTTGAGCATGGTTAGATTTTGCTGGAACTCGAGCCGTTCTCGTGCTAGATGCTCTCTGCGTGCTCTCAGCTGCCCCAGCTCGTGCTCCAGGTGCACAATGTTCTCCAGCTTCCTCTTCCTGCAGTTCTGCGCCGCAACCTTATTCTTGCCGCGTCGGCGGATATCCCGGACGAGTGTGAGCTGGGCCTCGCTTAGTGCGTGTCTGCTCAGAAGCTCGTTGAAGTCATCTACGGGCAGGTTGACTATCTTGTCAAGCGCGAAAGGGATTTGGAGTGCAACTGCTCTCCGCTCATCCCTGGTCAGAGGGCCAGACACTCCAGCCTCTTTTGGTTTTGGGGGCGGCGATTGGAAAGAGCCTGCTCTCGGTGTGCTTGCGTGGTTTGTATGTGGATCGTGTAGAGCGGTGGGTAAAAGCTGCTGTTTCATCGATGTTATGTGCTGATGTGAATGAGGAACATGCTGCTGGGCATGATGTGCGTTTGGTGCAAGTGGAAAGTAGGGATGTCCAGAGTAGGTGCCGAATGTGTGTGAATAATCCACAGGAGCATTTACATTTGATCGAATGTGACACGGGTCCCTGATGCGCTCTCCCTCACCATCGGTATAGCCATCTCGGGGAAAATATGTAGGTGCTCCTTGGACTTCGTTCTCAGGTGAGGCAAGCGGTGGGCTTGAGCCTAAAGAAAGACCGGAGTCTGACTCGAGATCGTCTGGATGGCCGTTGCAGTTTTTCCCCTGTCCCTGAATGGGGTTGGTCATGTTCATGGGATCAAATACGTTCATGAACGTCGGTTGAAGAGATTGTGCATTCGGTGGTAATCTGGTAGCCTGGCAGCCATGTCCATAGTGCATCTCCATGTTTGGATTCAAGCGTTGGTATGAGGACACCGCATCAGCGTACCCGACTTCAAAACCAGCAGCAGTGTTCGTCTGAGCGTTGGGTGGGATAGGTTCTGCCAGGTTGATCCCACAAGTCCCATAATGCACCATTGGCTCCATGGAAATGTATGAACCAGCTTCGAATGGATTCTCATCGGGGACCTCAAATTCCTACAACACAGCAACAATCATTTTAATGGCATCGTTTCTCTGGCAGTCTCACCCGTTTTGCAATAATCTCTAGATTGCATCTCGTGTCTGTTTGCGTATTCAAGTTATTGTCGTTCAGCGTTTCATTGTGAAATACAAGGGTTTAGACCGAAGGGGCCTTTTCAGAAGTCGCCTGCAGGTTACAGATCACATCAGCCCACCTGCACAAATGTGCCACCCGGAGCTTACGCAGGGCTCGCTTAGGTCCGCTCGGGTTTCAGATCGAAACAAACGGCCATTGTGCTGCGCAGGGGGCTGCTGGCAACCTACTGCACTCACCCTCGTTCTATCTGTCTTTATCCTTGCGTCACTCAATTGGCCTATTGTTGCACATCTTAACGGAATCGCTGCATTTAGGAGGAATTCAGCTTTAGCTAAATGTTACAGGGCTTGATTTTTCATTAAGATTAAGAAGTGTTCTTTTATTGGGAAATGCAACAAAATAGTCATTTTGATAGACATGGACAGTCCCTGGACTTTTTTCTTCTTCTTCTTTTTTTTTTTTTTTTTCCATGACCTTTCTCGCAAACCAATAAAAACCCCAAACAGAAATTTAATGCCTCAGACTGACCTGCAGTTCTGTGAGTGCCATTAGTTCCTGCCAGGTCCAGTCCATCTCCGATTGTTGAGGAGAATAATTGGCCCAGACCCTGCCACTCGCACTATTTCTGTGAGTGCTAGACATCGACACTCCCCCATGAAGTCTGTTAGAGTTTACTGGTCCCTAAGGGGACACACACACAAAAAAGATCATTTCAACATCAACACACGAAGATTCTTATTAGCAGGTTAATAAAGACAATGTTTTGTTTTTTTTTTTGTCTTCCTCAGTATATTCATTTTGTTGATGCTCCCGTCGTCTATTCCATCATTTACACTGAACGGTGAATGATCATATTTCAAATTATGCCCTTAAGGACTGATTAATTATGATAACTCAACTCACCTCACATCTGAAACTAAAGGGAAGAGCGCTGTTTATAGTTGAACACATTCAGGTAAGGCTTGTAAGTTGCAGTGTCCTCCTCTGAAATATATAACCAGCATGGGCCAGTTCACCAAAAAAAAAAAAAAATGCATATCAATAAATTACCATATTTCTTTCTTTCATAATTACTAAAATGACTGTTGCAGTAACATTTCCAAATTCCTATATAATTGTGAATAACTGTAATGTTTTCCCTGACTTTCATCATTATTTCTCCAGGTATACTGTAATTGCGCGTTTATAGCACATATAAAAAAATAAAACACGACTTCGCTAATCCTTGCATAGTATACGCTTATTTATCATTCACATTTCCAAGTCAAGTGCATAAAAAATATGAGTTATATATTGCATATTTGCTGCATGATAATCAGTCCAATCTTCACAAAGTGAATAAAGGTATACATTTTCTCCGCTCTTGGGACAAGGATTGTGTTTAGATTTTAATATATAATGAAATAATTCTTATAATAATTCTATAAATTGTTGAATAGAAGAGTATTAAAACACAAGTATAAATGTTATTTATACAGTTTGTAAGGTCTGTCAGTTTGTTTATTACAGTTTTTTACAGTAGCTTCATCGTTTAGATAGAACTTTTTACAATTCTTTGTTGTAAATTAATAGGAATATTTTTTTCTGTATTTGCCACTGTCATTTCCGAAAAGGTGAAGCAATTTGAAGGAGTGTTTAAAATGCGTATTTTGTTGTTTCTATGGAACTATATATATATATATATATATATATATATATATATATATATATATATATATATATATATAGTTCGCAAAATTATCACAGATCTGTGTATAACTTAATACAAAATTTATTGCTGAAAGTTATACGTAGATATATATGATAATATTGTGATTATAATATATTAATATTATATTAATATAACATACATCATACTATTTTTCTTTTCCTGACGTGTGTATACACCTTTTGGCTGTATATACGGTATAGTCAACATGTTGTTTTCTGTACGTCAGAAGATGACAGGAGTCAAAGTAAAACCTCTAAATACAAATGTAGGAATTTTTACACTCATTTCCAAAATTGGATCATATCAGCAGTTATTCTTCCCACTTTCTCTAAATGTCAAAAAGTTCAGAGTTCCGTTGGAGGGTATTCAGGCTATCAGCTGAGCTTGTGAGGAGTAATGTGAAAAGCTGATAAGACAATCTTTTGGGAACCAGGCTGCTGTACAGAAACGCTACCATGGGGCCTAACCACAGAGTTACAGGAACATTATTTTAAAGTATGCTGATGGGAAATTATATCATTAAATATTATTGTTTATCTGAACTCTTTGCATTATTTTTCTTATCCTTTTTTTTTTTTAGTTAAACACTTTTTTTTTTGTTAAACACTGAGTCAGACTTTGTAACGCTATATAAATGCAAACAAGAGCATACTGTAACTGTAAAACTGTTAATGGTCATATCTGATGGTGAAAAATCAAAATGCAACAAAGATCTTTTCTCCCTTATGTTGTATTGAGTAAAACTGAAAGTGGTACATCCTGCATTTAACACCTTGTCTGCAACGTTTCCTTTGACCGCTTTGCCAATGTTTGATATAAAATCTGTTGCAGAATACCCCTGTTTCATCATCGGGTTTTATATCCTGATCATACACACACACACACACACACACATATATATAGCTCATAGTTAAATCTACAAACATGTCTGAACAACAAGCACAAACAAAAGCGTTTCCATAATAAAAAGCCATGACCTCATACAGTAGTCCTTATCAATGCATATTTTGAAAAATAATAATGTTAGACATTTCTAATTCAAAATGTCTAGATTATACACATTTGCAGAGTGAAGGTCTCCACCACAATAAACTACGATACCATAATGACTGTCTCCATTCTAAATAATTTCCAACATGTTCCTTCTGACTAAATTCATATTGTGTTCATATATTCATAATTTCACTTTGTCAAAGAACAAAGTATAGCATGTAAAACATACCATAAAACCAAGAACAGTTCCAGAAACACGTCCCTCCACTAATAAACTCAAAACAAACCACAGAAACAGAAATATAATATATCCAGCAGCATGGCATTAACAGATATAAAACAGCTGAACATGCAGCCTAGGTTTAAGCTGCGAGACGTATTACTGTACATCACTACAGAACACGGCCTGTGTGTGCATATCTTTAAAAGGAGAGTGAAGAGGTAACATACCTTAGTTGCATTGCATTGAGCCAATGAGTTCAGGTAAAATATCTCATCCCCTCATATTATCCTGCGAGCCAAACTGTAGAACTTGAAGTTCAGCCGAAGTTCAGAGCTTCAGAAATCAGTCATTAATTGTTCGGTGTTCATTTTTTAACTGATAGCTCTGAAGTTGTTCAGTACATATGAGCGACCTCTGCCTGTATATCTGTCTGTCTGTCTGTCTCTCTCTCTCTCTCTCTCTCTCTCTCTCACACACACACACACACTGTTTCACTCTCACTCTCTTTCTCTCTCTTCTGCTTTGGCTGTTACTTGCATAAATGGGATGGGTCTGTGGGTGATGTAAGCAGCTTTCCTGTAAAGCTCCCACACAGTTTTGCCCTCTTCGTGTCCTTAGTGCAACTCTCACACTTTGACCTCCTAAATTTATGTTTCCCACAAAAACAACCACAAACAGTTATGTCACGATTGTGAGAGTTCGTCGCTAGCCACCCTCCAACACCCCCCCACCCCCCACCCCCCGACCGACCCGACCCGCACCCCTTCCCATTCCCCTATCCAAAATAAAGACGTTGGGGCATTTAAATGCTCACAATGGTGATTATTTAATTGACACGTGATTACTAAATATTTCAATTATATTACAAGTGTTTTGAGGTGATTTGGCGGGGGGGGGGGGGGGGGGATCAAAAATGAAGCTTACCTAAAGTTATGCTGTGATGAAAAGCCACCAAGCCACCAAGAGGGGATGTGGTTATGGAACGAAGAACACATGCTGAAGCACCTGGAACTAAATCTGGCACTGCTGTGAGGACCTGTGTGAAGAAGGGGTAAGATGGAGTGGATGGGAGGGGGGGTGGGGGGGGAGGGGGGGGGGCGGCAGCTTTCTGACTTGGTTTAGTACGGATGGAATGTACACCTCTGACAGGTAAGAAAGGCCACATTGTTCCTATATCTGGCAGCCACGAAGGGAGAGAAAGTGGAGGTGGAGGGACCGAGAGCATGTCTTTACATAGCTAGTGACCGCCTGAGTCCTTGGCCTCATCTGACAGTGCCAAGTACACAAGCATGGGCTAGCCATTTTGCTATAGAAATGTATCCATATATCACAGCTCGGTAGATTGAGATGCGATTTGAGATTTGAGATTTACGATTCACGATCGTTGATCTGAAAGGCTAAATTTCATTTGACCAGTGCCACCGAGCCGTTTGCCTTATCGTGTTACAGACCTCTCAATAACACTGTGGACAGAGACAGCTGTATTACACCACTTAAGAGCATTCAGGTGTGCTGCCATCTGCAATCATTAGCTACACACAAAGGTGTCTGTTTATGCCAAAGACTGCTCATGTAGCTGAAGTGGAACTTAAATAGGGTAAGGCAGGCAGCAGCCAATTGGTTTGTTACTTCATCTAACGCTGCCCCGCCATTAGATACTGCTAAGCTCTGAACAGGCATTCTGTCCAAGTTCAAAGCAGGCCTATGATATTAATATCGATATTAATATATTTAAGATCATAAATATACCATAAAAAGAATCGAGGGAGAAAGAAGTGGATGTAGTACTAAGAGTAGGATGAGTTGTAACTTGGATGAATTTATAATTATGTGCCTGAATGCTTTGAACCTAAAATGTTTGAAATCTTAAAAAGACAAACTCCACGAGTTAATAATGTAAAAAAAAAAAAAAGAAAAACGGTTTTTGACCTCAGACTGAAAGTAACAGCTGTAAATGTGCTTTAACTCCCTTTTGTGTCATTGTTTCATTTTGAATCCTGAGTGCTGAAGAAGCATAAAACATCACAAGGTAGTGCGGTTATAGGGAATTGATCAACGATGTGGAGGTGTTATGCTGAGGTGGATTATTTTCTTACAATAGCACAATACTAAGTTAAGTGATTCCTTTCAATCCAGAGCAATTCGCTGATTATTATTATTATTATTATTATTATTATTATTATTAAAAAAGTATTTTTTAAATAGCTTATAGTTACATTCAGTGGTTTGGAGAATATCTGCAGAATAAATGAGTGATTACGACTATATGAGTAACTATGCACAGTATAGATATAAAAATCTAAATTATTTACACAAGGAACTATACGCCCTTATGAGTCAAGAAAGTCAAGTGGGTTGTCATTCCTGTAGATACAACTGGTGTTCAAGTCAAACTGGGACTTGTTTGTCCCAGTGCAGGATAACGAAACAGTTATTAGAATAAAAACTGCTTTTATTTCTTTCTATAATTCTCTGCACTCATCATATTATGAAAGTGGAACCGGCCTCCCAGGAACTCCTTTAATGTCGCAACCATGTGGAACGGACTTGGAGCGGGGTCAGGACTGTATGGCGGATGTAGCAGTAATTCCCAGCTGAGCTCCTGTAATGTACGAATGGTTTTGATGCTTTTCTTCAGCAAATTGCCGACAAGTTATCAGGATTTCCGACTGCATTAGGCCTCCAAACCACCTCGGCCAGGATCTTCATTCATCTCTTAAAACGTTTGCCCCATTCACATGTTTTACTGGGGCAATAGTTTTTTTTTTTTTTTTTTTTTCGACTTTATCCACAAAAAAATTTATCACAAGCCTCAATTTGTCTTAAAAGCTCCTCCTCCTACTTTGTATACATTAGGGTGCGATAACATTTCTTCGAGACTGCAAAAAGCAACGCATTAACACTTTACAGGGGACTACATAATGTGCAAACGCACGACAGCTTGAGACGAGTGCAAAAATAAGCACACAAGACAAGACAAATGCGTATTAAATATACAGAGCAACATATTTGAATGGACAGTTTTTATAGCATTACTGTAGACTGTAGACCCTATTGTGTAATGTGTGTTGTCAAGTTGTCACTGTTTAGCGCTTGTGCAAAGCCTGTCTGCTTGAGGGGTGCTGCATCCTGGCTGACCCCATGCTCTGACCCCGGCTATACGCAAGAATCATTTCACTGTTCATTTGTCAAGGTACATGTGACAAATAATTGGATCTGGATCTTATGCTGTAATGAGCATGAGTATTCAAAAATGACTGGAATGACAGTCATTTGGTATTTATGATTTTTCTTTTGACACAAAAAATCTGAAAACCGTGTTATTTCCTATCCTGTTCATATGTTCAAGCTATCCTGAAGTAAACACCACCTCCATTACCTCAATTATGAAGTAAAAAAAAAAATATATATATATATATATAATGTTGGCTAGCTTGCAAACTTCAGGAGGCTGGGTTTATTATTAGCTAGCTGTTATGCTAACATCTCCGCTTCATTCATACACATCTCTGGCTAAAACTGTTAGCTACCTTGTGAAAAGTAATGCTCTAAAATCCCAAGTGTTCCGTACTTGCTGTAAGTTTTAGCAGCAAATTTGCTACAGCACACTGAATTGACAATTTCCTTTCAGCGCATACTGAAAAGTACCCACTATCTATCTGGTTTAATTGTCAATCATATTCAGCTAGCTAACGGCTCACGTACAAACGTTTCCGCTGGTCGGACGTTGAATTGTGAAATGCTGACCTTCCAACAGGTCTTAGCTTTCATTTTCATCACGTTTTCTTTTGAAACATTGAAAATGGAAGACACTTGATGATAAATGCTGTCAGGGCTGCTCATCTGTCTTAGACTTGGCTGCTCAGCACCTGAAGTTTTCATTTTTGTTACTGGGAAATGCATTTATTTGATATTTGCATTTGTATTCAAATCCTTTCTTTTAATAGTCTTAAAGTCCTCTATTATTATTATTATTATTATTATTATTATTATTATTATTATTATTAATAATAATAATAATAATTTAGTGTGATCACAAATAGATGGAGCACATTTGAACATTTTACAAAAAAATCAATAGAGAGGAATCATGCTGAAAAAAAAAAGAAGGTGTTGCTAACACAACACTGTGCACTCAAGTACTGTAATGAGAGTACATGTAGCCGGTTGTTTTCCCCTCTGTTCACAAGGCAAATCTCGAGATACAAGAACTAGTCATTTGACGGAACAAATAAATACACAATTCTCCACTATTTTGGAAAATGAGGTTTCTAAAATGTGTAAGCTTCGAGAATTGGTGGGAGTGTATAAATTTGATACAATAAATCTGAGACCGAAATAGCTTTTACAAATCTCTTATTGTGGCCGTAACACACCGCAGCGATGGATGTAGGTGGCTGACATCGTTCACAGGAGTGCGTGCCTGCCAGTAATCAGAGAGATGGGACTTCCCGAGGCCCGATTCCTAGCACCCACCCACCCTATTCACCCACCTACAAACACACACATAAAGCCAGCTCGCTATTACAGCGACCACAGCGGTTTGGGATTCGGCTCATTCCAAGCTAAACACCCACTTCGGCTTACTTTAGGTCACGGGGTATCCTGCCTTGTTTTTTTTTTTTTTTTTGGTTGTTGTTTTTTTTGCCCTCATTTTACTCAGCTATATTACTCTACTACACTACAACCTATATAGTGTACCATACATGCTGTATGTTTATGTTCTCCTCCACATAGAACCACCTTCTGCTGCACCCCTGTGGTCTTATGCTTCACTTCCTTCTCTTATCCATTGCATCGCACAACCCGGTGCTGACCACGGGAATTCACACACCCTCGCAGTGACCCCGCCAAACTATTCCTCATCACTCCAAACAAATCGTATTAACAATCCCACATTTTTATGTACGTTGTGTAATTGTGTTTTGTGCACCTAAATATGTGTGGCCAGAGAGTGAATTTCACAAATAGATGTGATCGAACGTGCTGCTTTTTTGAATGCATGGAAAAAACCTTCTGACCTAATTACAATGAGAGCATTTGTTTCCTTGGTTTGTGGTCATGTTGGGAAAGTTCATCCTAGCCTTGTGCTGGGAAAAATGGAAAATATGTGCATGTGTGTTCAAGTTTATTTCATTTATTTCCTAGGCAATAATAATCCAGAGTGTAAGATAATATGTGTAATACGAAGACGTTTCCCCCGCCATTCAATCTTCAAAATTTCATGCTTGTTGTTTTTTTTAATTTTTATTTTTACTATGCTATATTATATTTTTCATGGAACACACACCCAAGCTGTTTTCATGTGTTGACAGTGATTTCATTACGTTGAACAGTTTAGGTTCGAGCAGAGGCGTATATACAGTATATATATACGGTGACTTAGTTGATAGCACCTCCAGGGTATGAGTTCAATTCCTGCCTTGGGTCTGTGTGCAGGGAGTTTGCACGTTCTCCCTATGCTTCGTGGGTTTCCTCTGGGTGCTCTGGTTTTCCTCACTGCACTAGATGTCAAAATAATTATTCTGGTAAAACTTTAAGACTTTAAAAAATATAATCTGAAATATACTTAAAAGGCACATATTGTGCAAAATTCACTTTTAGTCATATTTAGACATTCAGATGGTCTCCTGTGTGTGTGTGTGTGTGTGTGTGTGTGTGTGTGTGTGTGTGTGTGTGTGTGTGTGTGTGTGTGTGTGTGTGTGAACAAATAGTGAGAAAAAAATTCCCTTATTTGTATTGACCAGAAATGAAAACAGCCAATTCGATTTTTCCCCTATTGTGACCTCATATAAGAAGATTGGCTTGTCCACGGCTTGTTGCTCGACTCGGCTGTTCTCTGGATGGGTGTGGCTCAGCAGTAGCTCATTTACATAGACACTGAAAAGGCGTATTTGGAAGAGAAGTGAAATATAAGGTGTTTGAATTATGAAAAAAAAAAAGGCAGTATCTGAAGTCTATTAACACACACTTTATCTGGGAGCTTTGAGACCTGGGTTAACTTGTTATAAAAAAAATAGTAAAATAGATACGCCAAAGATAACATGCCTCAAATTACACACTGATTTTAGTTACCAGTGGTAAATTAGTGATCATTCAGGAATAGCACCAGCTCATGAGCAAAGGTTTTGATGGGGCAGGATATCATAAATAACAATAACAACCTCACCACGGGTGAGTCCAAAATGATCCGTACTCTGGTTATATTAAAGCTTCTGTTGGTCTGCTGTGCAGGTGTGAATGTCTTACACCAGTTCATTTGTGACTGTGGTGCGATCAAAAATGGATGCCCAACTTGTGATTTGCACGAAAGAGGAGCAGCATGCAGTGATTTGTGTTTTTTTGTGGTCTGTGGGTGTACCTGGTACTAAAACAACTCACAGGAGAGTGAAAAAGGGGTGTTTGGATATCTGAAACCAAAATGTGGAGCGATACTCTAAGGAAGGTGAAAGTTTCTTAAATCGAATCGTTACTGGTGAAGAGACAGGGATTCATCACCACGAGCCTGAGAGTAAACGGCAGAGTGTGGAACGGAAAGCGACCAAGAAAAAGTTAAAAAGTTAACCATCAGCTGGAAAATTGATCCTTAAAGTTTTTTTCGGCATTCTCAAGGGCCAGTAATAGAACATATAGGGAAAAAGGTTCAAAAATCAACAGTAATCGTTACGATGAGACGCTTAATGAAGAGCTAAAGCCTGAATGCTGAGACTGCCATCCAAGAGACTGTGCTGTGATCTTGCATGACAAGGCACGTCTGCACAATCCTTACCACACTGTAAAACTGCCACAATCTACCAAAAATGTAGTTTTGAGGTGTTGAAGCATCTGTCCCATAGTCTTGATTTTGCTCCGTCGGACTTCTGACGAAGAAGCGAAGACAGCGGTGCATTTGTGGCTCACAGCTCGGCTTTTTTAATGGAAGCTTGTTGAAAAGCGAGGAGTTTATATCAAAATAATATTGATTTGTCTTTTCTAAAAGTTCATTAAAATCAATTCTGCAGCCAAAGTGAGGATAATTTTGGACTCACCCTTGTATTTTTTTTTTTAGAATAGAATAGATTTTGTACATCATGGAGCTATTCACACTGTTCTTGCAGAAATCCTGTTATTAACCTGCCACAATGTCATTCCTGCCCCCAGTGGGCTCCTACTAGGACTTCCCATCTTATTCTAGTACTGTAGCCCCACTATTGACCCAGAACGGTGAGCAAATCCATGCAAGATTGACTTAGATATGTTTAAAAAAAAAGAAAAAAGGATCATTTTGTACAATTGTTACTTACAACCTTCCTTTGTCTGATTAGCGAATTGGCCACATGGCTATAGGCAAAGTCCAGTGCAGAGGTATTCAGCCAAAACTTACAAAAGACCAGCTAGGAGATATGACTGAATGTGAAAAATGAAATCTTAATGCGTATTTATTATTTTTTCCTTTACCCTTGTAAAATAAGACAATTTTTCTGTGATCACTTTTAATCATCATCAAAACCACGGTCTCTGAAAAGGTAAGACTGTTGATGAGCTTATGATTGTATTAAGACATAACAGAGGATGTGCTACAGAAGGCTTGTTGGCTCAGACCACAATCGCCTGATTTAGACAATTAAAATGTAATTTTTTCTTTTGAACTATAAAAGTAAATAAAGGAATGAATTAAAAAGTAAAACAATTAAAAACAAACTCAAGTACAGCAACAGTAACTTTACAGTATTTACAGTACTTTCCATGTCTGGGTTTACGTACACCCTCTATGGTGTTGTGTACATCTCTGTGCAACAGTGCATGCTGGGATGGACGGAGTGGCCGAGCGATAGTACAGTACGGGCAGCTCTTCTCTCCCCCTTCTCAAGCCAGAAACCACAGCAGTTAGCTCGAGCACCTAGTCAAGCTCTTATCAGTGCTCGGCAGAGCTTCCGCCACCCAACATCCCCCTTTCCTCTGCCTCTTCTCCCTTTACTGCTACACACACACACGCACACACACACGCACACGCACATACACATACACAAACAGTACAAGTGCCCTCACCTTCACAACTTTAGTTAGTCACCATAGTATGAAGAAGTCTCACTGGACACACACTGGTGTGCACGAAGAGATAAAGATGAGCCATTTCGAAAGGTCTTCGACTATCACTTCATTTTATCTCGAGTCCTATTGAGACATCGCTACTGTACGCAATAAGTCTGTGGGTACAGGTTCCTCCTTTGGCTTCGCAGGTTCAACATTTTTTACAGTGAGAAACATTCTTCTGAAAAATCTATTCCTCTTAACTGCAGGTTTCTTAGAACCCCAACGGTATCCGCTGCCGTTTGTGACTTTGTGAACCCAAAGCAGTTAAAAGAAGTTTATTTCTTTAAATACGTATAATTAAACAAAGAATTAAAGTTACATTTGGTATAATGCGCTTATAATACGGCGTCATAGTTTGCTAAAGAGCCAAACATGGATGGTTTCAGTCCCATGAAATCATAATCAATCATTTAATTGATAGTAAAAGGAACATTAATGATTTTTTTTTTAAACAAAAGACTTTAGAAGTCAGAAATCCAAAAGCAAATCATCTTTAAATCACAATATCTTTTAAAAATACTATCAAGAAATACACATTTACACAAATAAAAGAAATACAATACATAAATAAATAAATAAATTATCCATATCAATCAATAAATAAACAAATATATATATAAAAGAATAGGATAACATAACACCTATTTCACACTGAGGCCATGGATACAAATATATTCATATTGTTGTTCATATATTAATATTATTATGCAAATTAGCCATTCATTGTGTCATACCCGTGCTGTATTTTGTTCAAAATGTTCTCTGCGTTTTAGTCATGTCATATCATGTCTTCACCATTTCAGTCATCATTTATTAAATGTCACCGCACTGAGTGATCACATCTCACAACTAACATCCAATATGTTAAAGCAACCAGTTCGGGGGTCCGAATACTTTCTTCATCTCTGCAGCACAAAGCCGAACATACTCAAATGCCTCACATTATTAACCTATAAAGATAGTTTAATGTCACCATATGACTTCAAACTGAAAGTGTGAGTGCAGCGTGCCCTTTGCCTCGCTGTCATCCTTTCATTTTGAATCGTTCGTGCTGCAGAAACAGAAGTCTAATTACTCACGAACATCATAAAAGTCATACGATGAAGTGAGAGCGAAATTTCTCCCACAGATCTGCTGGTTTCTTGAAGCTGATTGGTCAGAAGCTGCTCACAGAAATAGTACCAGTTGCAAGGGTTATATGAATGATGTTACAGACAGTGCTCGAAGGCGTGTGCGGTGTCAGGGTTTTATACATAGCAGTCTATAGAGGTAAAGCTGTAGGGGATCAATGTGGGGCCCATTTATTTCTAGAGATGCTGAAGATAGATCAATAGGTTATAGTTGATATAACCTAAGCGCTTGTCTCGTGGATGTTTCTCAACATTCAAAATGGATGGAATATGTCATTCTTTAAGAACAGAACGAATATTTGTGCATGACACTAATATAACACAGATTTATAATTTTTTTTTGTTGTTGTTGTTGTTGTGATTTTTATTCGAGTATAACCCAAAAATCACATTTGGGGAGGCAAAACAAACTCCACTTTGCGTTGAGGTACGTCACACCACACTTTTGCTGATGATTTGTCGATGGCAGCACTATTTATGGACACGTATTAATCTTTCAATAAAATTAGGAATCTCTATTGCAAATGAAAGTCATTCCAAGCTGAGATTTTGTTTTCTCCATATAGCGAGATGTTAGGTCACTATTTTGAATAAATGTGCAGAAAGCTGAAAAAAAAAAAAAAAAAAAAAAGAGCAGCAATCAACATTTTGACCATTTTGACCCTCTGACCTTTAATGAAATTTAATAGTGTATCTTTTCACCAAACACGTTTGTGCATGTCATATTATATTCTCTACAACACAAAGGATTATTTCGAAATGAGCTTTGTGGTAAACTTGTGAAAACCCTGTGTTATATTGCAAAACATTCTGGCGAGCAACCAGTAGGCTTTGATGAAGAATATCTATATAAAAACCCGTAACACTAAGTCCAAGAAAGCAATACACACACACATATACTGTATATATATATATATATATATATATATATATATATATATATATATATATATATATATACAGTATATGTTTATATATGTGTGTATATGTGTGTGTTTATGTATTGCTTATTTATACTGTATATATATAAAATGCAGCTCTAACTGCTGGATAATTCTTCTAAAAAGCCTGACACCAAGTCAACAGGGATTGCTCGATATGACGAGTAAACCCACCACAGGTCTGTAAACAGATCTCGAGTGTAGTGTTTGTAACCAAAAGGGCTGAGCACGGAGTGAAAGACTTCTGATGTCAGTGGAGCTGGGGTAGTAAATAGATGTGAAGTGCATGCAGGGAAAATCCCTTTGGAGATTGGTTTTCACAGTGGTGCTTCCCAGAAGAGGTGACCAGACCGATTATGACGGCTGCCTGTAGGAGGATGTGTTAAATTAAAACTGGACGAAAACAGATGGGATAATTCGGGGGTAATTCTGGACAAGAGCCTTATCATCAAAGCCTGTGAATCATTATAAACAATACACACATATACACACACACAAATCATTTAATGATGACCCGAAATTTAAAAAAAAGGTGTTTCATGGGGATTCACATGAGAGGAGAGTTTTGTTTTTAAAGCTATTTAAAGAGTTTGGCCTACAGCACTGCGGTGCAGTGATAAAGAGTGCGACTTTTCAGCCATGTACAGTATATTCACAATTAGTTGCATGGATTGATTTAGAGCCAAATGTGTCTTATGAGTATTTGTTGTCTGTAGTGTCATGTGTTATGTCTGGAATTCTCTGCTACTTTCTATCTATCCATCCATCCATCTATCAATTTATCGTTAATTGCTGTTGTCACCAATCAGCCATAGCATAATATTAATATTGATTATCAATTATATACCAGTAAACTGGGGACAGGATCATGGGCGCCCAAGGCTCATTTCTGCCTGTGGAAAGCAATGGCCAGATCCCACTGATGAGCCAATTGTAGCACAAATTGCTGAGAAAAGTTACTGGTGCCTGTTATAGAAAGGTATCAGAACACTCGTGTATGGGGCTTAGCAGGCAAAATGTTCAAGGACGTTGATCTGGCCTATTCCCCAGATCTAAGTCTATCCATGGTAACCTATCTTGCAGTTTACAGCACATAAATGATCTGCTGTTAATGTCCTGGTGCCAGATACCACAGCACACCTTCAGAGGTCTTATGGTATCGATGCCTTGTGGGGCTGGCACGAAGGGAGCCCACACTATTTTGGGCATAATGTTTAAAAAAAAAAAAAAAACCCTCAAAGGTTTTAAAGTTAAGGCTACACTACATGGTCACAAGTATGTGGACAGTTTGAAACATACTCATACCGTATGTGGT
>JAAGKR010007317.1:0-37428 GCA_011419295.1 Clarias macrocephalus | reverse complement strand
GATGTCAGTGTCTTCCTGTTTCCCTTATCACTAACTCGAGCCGCAGCGCTTCATCTGATCCCCACATCCTCTGTTCTGGACTGTATGGAGACCAGGGTGAGATATTTTACCCTTTAACCCTTTAACCCTTAATCGGGTGAAGATCCGCATTTGGCAACTTCTGTGGGATTTGTATATTTTTGTATATATTTTTTTTACACATTTTTGTGTTTAAACAAATGTTATTTTAAATTTATGTGGGTTTTTTAAAATATTTTTTATGTATACACATTTTGGAAAAATCAATACCCATAATGGGCAAGGTACCAGATCCCGTCATAAATGATTAAATCATCTGAATACTTGGAAATTCAAAATTACACAATTTTTAAAATATTATTATATTATTATTGTTTTATTTATTTATTTATTATTGTTTTTTTTTTTCAAAATATTTAATAATAAATAATTGGCCGAGAAACCACATTTGGTCATTTCTGTGGGATTTGTAGGGGACAAACAGTTTGTGATTTAGAACTCGAACCCAAATACACTCGTGCTTAGCCCTGTCGCCTTGCACCTCCAGGGTCCGGGTTCGACTCCCATCTCTGTGTGCATGGAGTTTGCATGTTCTCCCCGTGCTTGGTGGGTTTCCTCTGCGTTCTCCGGTTTCCTCCCACAGTCCAAAGACATGCAGAATGTGTGTGTGTGTGTGTGTGTGTGTGTGTGTGTGTGTGTGTGTGTGTGTGTGTGTGTGTGTGTGTGTGTGTGTGTGTGTGTGTGTGTATGTCTGTGTGCCCTGCAATGGATTGGCATCCTGTCCAGGTTGTATCCCACCTCGTGCCATAAGTCTCCTGACATAAGCTCCAGGCCCTCACGACTCTGATTAAAGCAGTACAGACGATGAGATGAGATGAGATGAGCCCCTAGTGGATGTGATGTTATTTAAAATCATCCACTACATGACTGGCTGCATCACAGCAACCCAGCGTTGGTCATTTTCCTAAAGCAGTATTATCTCAAGTGTTCAGATCCTTACTTATGATATTATTAAACAAATATAGGTTTGTTAAGCCTCTTCATAGACACCAGGACTAATTCTAAATTCAAGCCTTTATTTTCTAACTTAACTTAATAACTTAAACTTAATTATATTGATCAATTTTCGTCTCTTAAGAAATTGTAAAAACAAAGCTATTTTGACTAAAAGTATCACACATATAAATACGTCAGGCGTTCAAGTCAAACCGGGACTTGTGATGAAATTTGTGAATGATGATCCCGGCGGCGGATCCGACAGCAGTCGTTCCTGTGAACATTCATCGAGTGGACTTGCAGAAGAGACGATCACACAATCACTCACCAACACCACTTGGACATCACAGGAACTCGACTGAAAGTTATTGTCACTTCACATGTACACGTACAGTCCTGAACTCACTCCAAGCCATTTTTACAGTACATATTTGGAAATGCTATTAAAGGAGTTCCTGGGAGGCCAGTGTTTCAGACGTGAAGCAGGCAGTCAGATCATGAAAACTTTCTACCATGATGGTTTTCAAGCACTAGTGAAACAATGGTATAAGTGCATTAGTGTAGCAGGAGATTCTATAGAGAAATAAATGGAGGTTTTACTCTCATAACTGTGTTCTGTTATTCTGTACAATCAAAAGTCCTGGTTTGACTCAAACGCCGCTCGTGATATCTCATAACAAAATCTCTCAGTAGAGACAGACAGTAATAGACACATCTGAATATGTTCAATATATTTCCATTTTATAATATTCTCGGCTTTTTTTGTTTTGTTTTGTTTTTTTGCCGTTAGCAGGAACATGTGCATGTTTATGTGGATAATCCCTATCTGTATATAATCCTGACTTATGGCATGTGTAAAGCACGGTTGGGTAAACAGAGTCTTTGTCATTTGGTATCCAGTGATGTATAATTTATAACCGAGACAGAGCGGGTTTAGGGATTATGGCCTGCTGGCATTCCTGAGATTTGAAAACACAGAAGCTTTTAGATACATTTACTCATTTCCTTCTGAGTGAAATCTTTTGTCTAATAAACAATCCATTTTCCGAGCCAAGATATCCGACTAATGCATGCACAAATACACCCACACACACACACACACACACACACACACACACACACATTCACACAGAGACGCACACACTTGTCATGTTTCACAGCATAGATTCCCAAAAGGCATGAATTGTGTTACGAAAGCTTCTGTGAGAGCTTGTGTAGAAGATGCGAACGCCCATGACAGGAAATAGCGGTGAAATTGTCCGTGCCTGGGAGAGCAAAATCCAAAGGCAAACCAACGAGAGAGAGAGAGAGAGAGAGAGAGAGAGAGAGAGAGAGGGAGAGGAAGAGAGAGAGGGAGAGGGAGAGAGAGGGGGAGAGAGAGAGGGAGAGAGAGAGAGAGAGAGGGGGAGAGAGAGAGAGAGAGGGAGAGGAAGAGAGAGAGGGAGAGGGAGAGAGAGGGGGAGAGAGAGAGGGAGAGAGAGGAACATTTCTGCAAGGAAGTTTAGAGAAATTAGAGAAAACCAAAGCAATTTAAATAATTTGATTTTATTTCTTAGGTAAGTGCGATCACTGCTGAAGTACGACTTTAAATGTTTCACTGAAGTAGGAAATCATCAATTCTTCATTTAATTATTAAAATTTACTTGAAGCATGAGTAGAAAAAAAATAAAGTAGCTAATTTAAAACAAATAAATAAAAACGAATTAATTAATTAATTAATTAATTAATACTAGGCGGCACGGTGGTGTAGTGGTTAGCACTGTCGCCTTGCACCGCCAGGGTCCGGGTTCGATCCCCGGCCAGGCTTGATTCTCGTCTCTGTGTGCATGGAGTTTGCATGTTCTCCCCGTGCTTGATGGGTTTCCTCCGGGTACTCCGGTTTCCTCCCACAGTCTAAAGACATGTAGGTTAGGCTAATTGGCGTTCCCAAATTGCCCGTAGTGTGTGAGTGTGTGTGTCTGTGCCCTGTGATGGATTGGCACCCTGTCCAGGATGTACCCTGCCATGTGCCCTAAATCTCCTGGGATAGGCTCCAGGCCCGCCGTGACCCTGAATACAGGATTAAGTGGTATAGATGATGAGTGAGTGAGTGATACTACTACTACTAATAATAATACATTATGACTTGTCAATATTAACATGTTAACGCTTGTGATTAATCTGGAGATTCTAATACATTACTATTTCTTTTAATGAAAATGTATCATATGACCAAGTTGGACCCTAATGGCTTCCCATAGTCGCAGCCTGGCTGTGTGTGATAATGACGTGATAATAAGACGACTGAGGAAGCATCACCAGATGCGCTGAACAGCAAATTTTTGTTTAAAAAAAAACAAAGGTGGAAGTTTGGATAAAACCGATAAAAAAGTCGTGTGCTTGAGCTACCTTCAAGGGGAACTGCTTTTACAAGAGTACATTAAACGTAAGCTATGGGAGTGGTGGCTCAGGTGGCCAAGGCTCTAAGTTGTTACTTTTTTGGATTTGAAGATCAGGGTTTGAGCCCCACTGTCGGCGGGTTGTCACACCCCATACTACCACTGCATGCAATGCCGGTCCCATGCAAGAGATTTCAAATTAACATTTGTTTATGTATAATCTGTTTCCTCTAAGCAGTTCGTCATGCATTTATTTATTCCAACATTGCGCATTTATAATACAAGTAAATCTGAGTGTTTTAAAATTGTGATTATTCGTTATTATTTTGATAATTGATATTGGGTTTAATCGATTTTGAATTGCACAAAAATTAAATCAAGAAGGAAAAACCTTTAACTAACAAGCTTTATAGCTCATCTCTCAAACAGTAGCTAGCATGATAGCACCCCTGACCTGAAATATGTAATGAATACCATGCGTATGTCTCGTGTAGCTCTCAGACACATCTCACGTCCAAGGTTTATTTTGAAATGAAATACATCGGTTGAAAACTTGGAAAATAACAAAGGATGGATGTCAGATCATTGAGGTTTTAGCACAATTTGGAACTGTTAGCAAGCTTGTGTCGTTGGTTATATATATCGCGTTTTTAAGCACATTTTAAAAGACCCAGACGGACGGTACATGATGTCCCTCCAGGGGCTCCATACAATCACTGACATTTTTTCTAACACAAATACAGCTTAAAGTAACGAAACTAGCCTGAGAATTAGCAAACACTTTGTAAATGACCTAGTTAATGTGTTTCAGTGCCTCATTAATTAATTTCATTTTAATTAAGTTCCTCATGATCTCTGGAGATAATCACTAAATATCTAATGTGTTAATGTGATATTTATCACGTTTCATACTTAATAAACATAGAGAGTGTGATAAAAGGGATTTTGTCAGGCCGAAGTCCCAGAGTTTAGCACTTTAGCTCTGTTTCTTCGAGCAGATTGAGATGTCAGTGTCTTCCTGTTTCCCTTATCACTAACTCGAGCCGCAGCGCTTCATCTGATCCCCACATCCTCTGTTCTGGACTGTATGGAGACCAGGGTCAGATACTTTACCCTTTAACCCTTTAACCCTTAATCGGGTGAAGATCCGCATTTGGCAACTTCTGTGGGATTTGTATATTTTTGTATATATTTTTTTTACACATTTTTGTGTTTAAACAAATGTTATTTTAAATTTATGTGGGTTTTAAAAAATTTTTTTTATATATACACATTTTGAAAAAATCAATACCCATAATGGGCAAGGTACCAGATCCCGTCATAAATGATTAAATCATCTGAATACTTGGAAATTAAAAACTTCACGAAAAACCACATTTGGTCATTTCTGTGGGATTTGTAGGGGACAAACAGTTTGTGATTTAGAACTCGAACCCAAATACACTCGTGCTTAGCCCTGTCGCCTTGCACCTCCAGGGTCCGGGTTCGACTCCCAACTCTGTGTGCATGGAGTTTGCATGTTCTCCCCGTGCTTGGTGGGTTTCCTCTGCGTTCTCCGGTTTCCTCCCACAGTCCAAAGACATGCAGAATGTGTGTGTGTGTGTGTGTGTGTGTGTGTGTGTGTGTGTGTGTGTGTGTGTGTGTGTATGTGTGTGTTCCCTGCGATGGATTGGCACCCTAGCTCATGCCCTAAGTCTCCTGGGATCAGCTCCAGCCCCACCCCCGCGACCCTGAATACAGCATAAAGCGGTATAGACGATGAGCGTTGATGCTACAAACGGTTTACACACACACACCGTCATTTGCTTTCAGCTGAAAGTTTCACAGGATCGCTTTCCTGTCGATCTGTAAGCTCTTTCACTTGGGTTTTTTGCAAGACATTTATTTATTTATTTGACATAAGTGAGCAGTAAGTGGACTCTTAAACTGCTCGAATCTCTTCCCGCTCATTATGAGTGAAGACCACAGGTGATTCTAGAGGCTGTTAGGGCCCGAGGTAAAACATTTCCACGGCGCCGCTTCAACCAGCGTTCATCAGCATTATCTTATAAATAATAAATAAGAGTGTCAGCCCTTGAGGGCCCCCTACTGACCTGGAGCTCTAAGTAGTCGCCTGCCATGCCTGTTAAACTGGTAAACACTTGTCAGGGTTGCTGTGGATCCCAGGAACGCTCGGTATGGGGCGTAAATACATGATATTACAGATATTACAAACACAATCAAAGGACACTCTGTAAGTCTATAACTCAAGGTCAATCACAGGGTCACGTTGTTTAAGAGACTTGATTTAAACGTGGCTCTGCTGTAGGACTTGTGCACTTGTTTCGGCAAAAAGGTACCGTGTAAAGACCTAGACTGATAATCTGAGTATCAAGCCAGTTTAATTGGGACGTCAGTTTGTTGCTCAAGGAAACAGTCCTCCTTAACGACTCAAGGATTGTGTACAATAATTTATGACTCATGAATAAATACGTGTGAAATAATTCAGTAAAATGTACAAGAGACTTACAACTGGAGTGAAAAGTGTATATTTGAAAAAATATAGCTTTATAATCAGCAAAAAGTAAGTGGCTCAATGGTTTGTATTGCATTAACCAGAGGCATAGTGGTTTAGCGCAGGTTAGTTGTTAGTAGGCAGGGGTAGCTCGGTATTGGAGTAGTGATCAGAAGGTTCCAGGTTCAAACCCCACCATTGCCAAGTTGCCACAACTGTTCAGATGTAAACTCTCACTCACTCACTCACTCATCATCTCTACCACTGGGGGGCCTGGAGCCTATCCCAAGACACTTAGGGCACAAGGCAGGGTACATCCTGGACACGGAGCCAAACCATTGCAGGGCACACGCACATACACACACTCACATATTACGGCCAATTTGGGAATGACCTAATCTGCATGTCTTTGGACTGTGGGAGGAAACCGGAGTACCCAGAGGAAACCCATCAAGCACGGGGAGAACATGCAAACTCATCGAATCGAACCTGGCCGGGAATCGAACCCGCACCCTGGAGGTGCAAGGTGACAGTGCTAACCACTGGGTTCGTCCAAAGACATGCTAATTGGCGTTCTCAGATTGCTAGTAGTGTGTAAATGTGAGTGTGTGCACCCTGCAGGGGATTGACACCTCATCCAGGGTGTACCCCCCCTACTGTAAGTCTCCAGGATAAGGTTGGATTGACTCAGCTGGCCGTCCCCCGACCATACGCAGAAATGACCTGACATTGTTTTTTTCCTGCTGTTCCAGCAGTCAGAAATTGATGTCGAGATGTTTTTGCACTACAGTATCAAACCCCTATAGTCGTTTTCTCGGAGCTGCCAAACCGGTACTAGCCCTGCAGCTTTAGGCGGCATGTTTCACACCAAACCAGAATTTCACGCCTCCTAGAGAAAATAATAACAGATGGATGACAGATACAGTACAGCGCCGTTCTGCCGTCGAGACGATTTCACTCTCGTTCTCTCTTTATCTCCGCGCAGGGCTTTTTCACGCCGCGGTGAAGATCGCATTCGATCTGTTTGTTCCGCGTTATTAAGATGATATTAGGAGTTTAAACACGTTCGATTGTCTAATGGATATGAAGCGCGGGAGCGAAGCCGTCGTGTATGAAATATCAAATTTACTCCGGTTTTAGAGGCAAGATATTTTATCTCGCTGAATAAGACGAGGAATAAATAAACCTCTCCTCCTCCTCCTCCTCGCCCCAGCTGACTTAAATGAAAAATCTACCTTATGCTCTTTCATTATTAAACCCCTGAGAGAGGGACTTTTACTGCTGACTCACCGCTTCGACACAGTTTTCACACTGCTCGTTTATTTCCGTGGAATATTGACCAGGCTCTGTTTCGTTTTGTTGTGTCCTTCTCCCAGCTCTGCTACACAATGCTGCGTGTGATTTTCTTTCAAGCTCTCAATGTCGGGATTTTTTTTTCCTCTTTTTTTTCTTGAGCGTTGATTAAAAATGAGAAACTAGTTATTAATAAAAAGCTGCGGTTCTGAGCGTGCATATTGTACGTTCTCATTATTTAACAGCGAATCTGCACACACACACACACACACACACACACACACACACATGCACACATACATAAAGACATCTTTTCTTTTCCACTAGCACACCGTCCTCCCTTGTCCTTCCACTAAATTACCCCCCCACCAGCACACACACACACACACACACACATACACACACACACACACACACTGATCTTAATTCTGTAATGAAAATTCAGCCGGAGTGTTGAGGTCAGGAGACAGCTCTGACTGAGACAGGCTCTCCTCCTCTCGCCTCTCCGCACGCCAACTCATTACAGCGAGGATGAATGTGATCGCACTATGTTAGGAAAGTCATCTTCAGCACACTTGTAACTGAAACGAACAGAAGGGCGAAGCCGTGAGAGGCTCTGTGTCTCTGTCTGAACCCGAGGCACTTCTGAAGCTGCAGGTGAGAGAGACAGCGATGTCTGGACTGAGTCATAGACAGAGAGAGACAAACAATGTGACAAACAGACCGAGAGACAGGCTTCAGCAGACAGACAGAGTACAGCAGATAGGCAGACAGACAGCGAGAGCGAGCGACTACAGCAGACAGACAGCGACAGACACACAGACAGAGACAGATAGACAGGCAGGCAGACAGACAAACAGATTACTGCAGACAGTGACAGAAAAGGAGACGGACAAACACCACCAAACAGACAAACAGACTACAGCAGACAGACAGAGACAGACAGGCAGACAGACTACAACAGACAGTAAGTGACATAGAAACAGACAGATAGGAAGAGACAATCAGACAGACAGACAGAATACAGCGGAAAGTGACAGACAGGCAGATAGACAAACACCACCAAGCAGACAGACAGAGACAGATAGACAGACTACAACAGTGACATACAGTACAGTAGAAACGGACAGATAGGAAGAGACAATTAGACAGACAGGTGAACAGACAGACACCACCAGATAGACAGACAGACTACAGCAGACACAAAGGGTCAACAGACAGAGACAGATAGACAGACTAAAAGAGACATGCAGGGACAGACAGAGATACAGACAAAGACAGAAAGACAGACAGGCAGACAGACTAAAGCAAACACACAGACAGACACAAAGTCAGAGACAGATAGCCAGACAGGCAGACAGACTACGACAGACAGTGACAGATAGACAGAGAGACTGACATAGACAGACGACAACAACATACAGACAGACAGGGATGGATACAAACAGAGAGGCAGACAGACAGACAAATGGAGGCAAATACAAACTCACAGACAGACCAACAGACACAGACGGGTAGAAGCAGACCACTAAAAATAAAAAATAAAAACAGACAGACAGTGACAGACAGATTATGCATCAGAAATGCATAATCAGATTACAGACAGATTATGCAAGTTAATGCATCAGAGAGACAGAGAGAGAAAAACAATAAATTAGAGGGAGAGAGAGAGAGAGCGAGAGAGGTTTCCTATTTGAGCACAATATCTTTCTTTATGAGATGTTTGAGAAACATGATAAATCTGTATCTCATGCAGAAAATTTAATTTGTCCATATTTTTTTAAGATATTGAAAGCATAAGTATAAAATATCAATGTTTCATACATATATTAACCTTTTTTTAAATCATATATAAGGTATAAGCTTAAAGGACCAAAATGTGAATTAGATAAGAACTGTGAAATGGAAACTGTTATGCATTTACACTGTTATCGTGGCAGGCTTCCCTCAGTCGTGTTGTATAACATCGAGATATTCATTTGTTTGGAGACGTGAATGATGTAGCTGATATTTCACTTCTCTTTAGGTGTTAGATTTGATTTCTACCGTTTGTTGTGTAATATAAAGCTGATAAACTACTGACTCTATCAGTCACTGGACATTTGGGGTATATTTATATCTTTACCAAGGGTGCCAATAATTATGAAGGCTTCAACTTCGATTGGATCTTCTTGACAGTTGGCATGATATGAAAATGGTATGAACGGCAGGTTGTTACATCAATAACTAATATACAGAAAGAGTGCCGTTGTGATGAACGTGTTTGGTGTCCTCACAAACCCTGATGGAGAGAATGCGATGATGACATTTGGTTGGCTCTGGTTCCCTCTGGTGGTCACTTAGAGTAATACTATTGATATAAAATGATGTAAGTGATGTTACTTACTGTGCAGCTAATGTCGCTTGAATTACACGCCAAAGCAGGATAAATCTTCAGGATAAAATTTGATTATTTTTAAAAAATAGTCAAAGTGTTTCTCAGATTCAAATGCAGGTGTACTAAATATTAATACACAATGACATCCTTTATTTGTGATACAAAAGTTAAAATGTGACCGATATCTCAGGGATATGTAGAGAAGGGTAGGATAGCCTGTACCGGCTAACCACAAAAGCTAACCTCACTTTAATATCAAATATTAAATTGAGATGATATTCTTGTTTTTTTTTTTTACAGGGTTTAGTGAAAATTAAAATTTTTATTTCAACTGATATAGAATCAGACATTTTAAGTATAGCATTAACACATACTTATAGTAAAATGGGCTCTGGGGTCTGTGTGCATAGAGTTTGTATGTTCTTCCCGTGCTTGGTGGGTTTCCTCCGGGTTCTCCAGTTTCCTCCCACAGTCCCAAGACATCTGGGTTAGGCTAATTGGCGCATTCGAAAATATGAGTCGACTCTTTTGGCTCCCACTTGACTCATTGCTATTTCTTTTCCTAAAACAGACATATTTATGACCATACAATAGTATGACCAGTTTTGTATTTATTTGTAAATACATACATACATTTGATCATCATTATAAATTATCTCCTTCTGTATATAATGCAGCTGATATTGTTTGCAAGATAAAAAGAAAATGAAAAACATGGCTCAAGCAGGACATATATGGGAGTTGGCTCATGGATTCACCGAAAAAAGCTGACTGAAAGGTCTGTTTTAAATAATCCACTCTCTGCATACAGTAGTCGCTGTAAATTAGTGATGGCTTGATGAAGCTTCATTTAGCTGTCGAGGCTTCGCAGCCAGTAGTTGAAGGATTTTATTTAAAAAGTCATTGTTGTGACCCCTAGTGGCCACCTTTTGTTTTGCAAGTACATCCTAGCAGTGCACGCATCACAATGAATAGCTGCAGGTAATATTTTATACATCTCTGATAGCTGACATATAAATCTTTAATAAGTTTATTATATTTAACTAGATTAATGAGGTACTTTTCTGACACACTGTCTGGCCATAATAATACACTTTCTGGACAAAAAAAGTCACACAATCCAAGATAAAAGATGTCATTGACCACCTTCGGCTGTAATTATGGTGCACATTGTTCTGCTCGTGATTGGACAGTAACTACACTCAGTTGTATTTTTTCTGTATTTTTTAACCTATACACTTAACATCTGGTACACTTTCATTTCAATTCTATTTAGATTCTATTTTGTTTTGTTTTCTATTTTGTTATTTTGTATAATTTTCTCTTATTTCATATTTTATTTCTTTATCAAATACTCTATTTTGTTTTAGAAATTTTAAGTCCCTTGGCGTCGTGTAAGCGTTTCACTGCATATCATACTGTGCATGGCTGTACACAGAAGAACTCGTTCACCGTGCGAAACTCTGTTTCTCTGCAGGGAAGGAAAAACCTGGTGACATGGTCATGGGTCCCCAAGGCTTACTGATGCACACTGAGAGTGAAGGCTGCCCCGTGTAGTCCACTCCAATAGAAACACTACTGTAGATCAGATTGAGGAAAAGCTTAAAGCTGGTTCCAACAGAAAGGTGTTAGAGCACACAGTGCATCAGTGTGTTGGTGGCAAAGCAAGGACCTACTCAATATTATGCGTGTGTGTGGTCATAATATTATGGCTGATCAGTATATTTTTATGTACACACTTCAGGGGGAAAATTGTATGATGTTTATTATACTATTACAGTGTTAATAAGATTTTATGATTAATAGCAATAATATTATATCATATTGTTAACATAATATTATAATATATATATATATATATAGTATAATATATAGCAATAAATTTAATAGGTTTTAATTTTCCTGTAATGTGTATATAATTTTTTGGCTGACTCTGTGTGTATATATCTACTTTTTTAATTGCAAGAATAAATTTCAACATTAAAGTATAACATTGGATGGCATTATGATTACATAAATAATATAGGAAGACATTAAAAATAAATAAATAAACTAATAAAAAGTATACTTTATATTAGTTTATTTATTTATTTTTAATGTCTTCCTATATTATTTATGTGTGTATATATATATATATATAGTCTGTTTAATACAGACTAAATATATACAATAAAAAGGTACAGATGTAGTCAATCAAATGTATAATCAAATATTATTATACAAATTCACAAATTTGGCACGTTTTTTGGTATTAATATTATGTTATATACTATTTTTATTATTGTTTTAATTAGGTGGGTAAAATCGCAAAAAAAGATGTAATTTTGGGAATGTTGAAGAAAACAATGTAATTTATGAATATAATATTTTCCCAACAAAAATAAATGCCTCTGAAGGTCATCCGTGACGTCATCGGTGACATCACGCTATGGGAATCGACTCAGGCCTGGAGAAGCGATTTTTTTTACCCCGCCTCTTCCGGTCGGAGTCAGATGTAACACAGTGCCTGTAAACATGACTTTCGGGACCCGCACACACACCCTGACATGACTGTGAACTTTCCGCTGTCAGCTCCAACATGAACGACATCATGGAGGAACAGGAGAAGGAGCAGGACACGCTGGTAGCCGGGTCTCCGTCCGCGAGAGTAAGTTAAATCACTTAGTTTCGCGTTACTGTGCAGAACCTAGCTAGCGCTACTCAGGCTAAGTGCGCTAGCTGCCGTGTAGCTGTTAGCGCGCGCGCGAGCTGCCGTTAACCGTTATCCAAGTTATATAAAATAACATTAATATTAATCAGCTAATTATTGTTCTTTTTCTCAGAATCGAAGCAGTAAACAACATGACATCATTAAATAAGTCGGTTTTGAAACCTGACATTCGTGTTAGCAACCGGCTAGCGCTGCTTTTATTTATTTGTTATGATTTTGTTTTACGCTATTCACGAAAATGTCTTTAAAAACACATTTTTTTTTATTGTTGAGTAAAAACTTAAGTAGATAATGTTATTTTTGTGTTTAGAGAACATCGAAATATGATTTGTAAATATGACAAATAAATTAACGGAAAGTTTTGCTCTGAGATCTCACGAGATTTCGTTCGAAGTCCGAAACGAGAATCTCGTTTGTTTGGGTAAATGATCATTCTTGCTTTTAAGATTGGTTTAGGTTAATTTATAGTTCATTTAAGTTCAATGATTAAGGTGTTAATCAAAAGTTCCTTGTTTTTTTTTTTTTTGTTTTTTTTTTGGCTCATCATTCATAATGATTACTAACGGTGCCAATATTTTTGGAACTCTTATTAAATATTCAGTAATAATTTTTCAAGTCAAGACTTTAAAACTATGGGTTATTTCCTAAAATGGATTTGATAATAAATAAAGGAGCTGATGTTACAGAAGATTAATCAAAACCTCCTGATGTGAGAATTCATCCAAGCTGGATTTTAATCAGCAGTGAATGTTTGCATGTTAATGTTCATCAATTCATATTCAACAGACAACAAACACAGTTCTATGCACATACAGTGGAATCTTGGATTGCGGGTAACTTGGTCTGCAAGTGTTTTGCACAACAAGCTAAATTTTTAAATAAATGCAACTTAAATTTTAAGTGAGCAAGGTCTTGATATACGAGTACTTTAGTATGCATTCCCTCTGTCTGCCGAGCTTCACGTGGTCACAACTGGGCCAGTGGTTTTCTCTCTCTCGCCCTGTGGGATTGTGGATAATCGCGTCTCATGCTCATTCTCAGTGCACGCAAACATAGACAGCAGAACATCAGCTCAAATGCCCTTCCCCGTCTACACACATCGGCAGGACTTCTCTGTAAAATGGATTGAGTTTTAAGGGCTAATCCTCTTACAAAAAAAGGGGGGGGGGGAACTAGACTCCATTCACCATGCAAAACTCTTTCTCTGCAGAGCCTGTGCGACCGTCAGTACACTCTTCTTATTGTTTTTTTTTTTTTTTTTTTTTTTGGGCATCTGGCATCAGCTGCATTTACTGCCTCCCATGCATTTACACCGCTCACGTGGTAGCAGAATAAACAGGTACCCGAGCAGGAAGGTAAGCGCTCGCTACTAGTTAATCGATTATGGAAAGCAAATATACTTGGACAGCTGTCAATATAGTTTGATGGCTCAAGTATACTCTTATGTGTTGGGAAACACTGGGCAGTTTTATTCCACCATCATTCATTCTTTCAAAACATAATAGAGCAAAAACGACGGTTCATGCCAGCCCGCATAAAGACTCAGCCAAAAACTCATAAAGAAACGAGTTTTCTGCTTCACTGTGTTAAAAGTATTTCCTTAACTGTACAAATCAAGATTTTTTTTTTTCTCCCTCAAAGGCAGGCAGTAGCAGGAGCGGCAGGACGAAGCCGGCTGTGGATGGAGGAAACAGAGCGGTCGAGAAGAGAGGGCCTTACATAATGGCCAAATCTATAAACATGAAACTGCGTGAGTAAAAGCAAAAAAAAAAAAATACACCCACCCCCCAAGTATATGCATTTATATTTGTGTATGTGTGTGGTTAGTTCCACGTAATGTCATCATTCTTTCAAAGATATTGTGAATAGATTCGTGAATAGAAGTGCGAATGTTTGACAGAGAAACCTAGAGAGATGGCAAGGAGAGTGTTTAAGAAGAAAGGCTTTTCCTCCGGGGGATTGGTCACTCAGCAGCCCAGGCACGGAGCGAAGAAGTGAGTGATCAGCTCTCCATCAGACTAATGCATGTCCTGTTTTTTCCCCTGTATGTTATTGAGCTAAAGCAAAAAATAGCATTTAGACTTTGTTGATTTTAGCCATGTTGATTTTAACGCCGTGTTAATCAAGGACTTGTGACCAATCAGAATCAGGAATTCATCATTAAACGCTGTGTTTTTTTCTTTGGGAACAGATAAGAAGATGACTGAACGTTGTGTGGTTTTATCACGACATGGTTTCTGCTCTAATCAGCTCACTCATATCAGCAAAACAAATAAATAAAAAACACCCCATGCAGCAGTTTGTGTGTGTAGAAAATGCTTAGTGTGAACAATAAGGCGACCGGTACATGATTATGTGCATGTATCGTAGAGTGTGTTTATGTATGTATATAAGTCACAGAGTTTCACAACGATATATTCATAATTTGTTTTATGTCAATTTGTTCAGGTAATGCAGTCAGAACAGGTTAAATATGAAATATTTTTATGTTGTTGTTAAAGCATTAGAATAGTTATAGGATGAAACATACTTTTAGTATCAAAACAAGCTTTCTAAAAAGAACTACATGTGCTACCTGGGAACACCACCATTTTGGAAATGATGTCATGGGTGTACTGTCACATGACCGCACCAGGATGTTCACTAGACGTCACTTGAGACTTTGTGAAATAATGTTAATGATGAAGCTGAATAAGGAACCTTCTGGTTCGTTTTTGTGACACCTGTGTCGCCGTGGGTTCTTATGGTGGCATGGACTCCCAAGTCTGTAGAAATGCTTATGATCCATTTTCAATCAAATCTAACTGTGTCATCTGAGCTCTCACACTTCAATAGAACAGATCAGATATGATGAAGGGCTGAGCTTTTGCACAAAGTAGTTAAAGTCAATATCTTCTATACATATAATAAAGGTTTTTTTAGTTGTCCTGTTCGAAATAAATAATTTGTGGGGACTCAAGATGAGTAATATCATGATATCAGTTATAATTTCTGACTTTTATAACATTTGAACATTTTATCCTACAGTATGCCAGTAGCATTGGTGTATAACCTGCACACATGCAGCTTAGCATGCTTTATGATGTCTACTGTTTGTGAACATTTATGAGAAAAGAGATGAGTGTGTCTTTTTCATGACTAAATGTTTTGATAATTTTTTTAAATTAGTCCACTCTGTGCAGTGTTTACCTGTTCTTCTGTATATTTTTCAGCAATGTGGCTGATTTTGTAATTTCTTTTTTTTTCTTTATCATTTAGCGTGAAGTTCAATAAAGGATACGCAGCACTTAGTCAGAACGCAGAAGATGCACTAGTGTCTCTGGACTCGGACAGGTAAACCGACACACTGTCGCAGGTTCATGACTTGTTAGATTGTGTACTTTGCTTTGTTTTTATTTTATTAATAATGATTAGAACTGAAGTGTCTAGAGGTTAAAGCCTGCCTTTATTGTGAAGTGTTCATGATCCATTTCCTGTCTGTTTCTCTTTCAGTGATGTAGAGCTGGAGTATTCCTCTGGATATTCCTCAGCAGAGGTAAAACACGATAATGGCGAGACAGTAGTAACCTTACAAGGGAAGTTAGTGAGGATTCAAATCATGTGGCCAGCTTCACAATTTTCCACAGAAGTTTTCTTCTTCGGTTGTTTATAATTTAGAAGATAGCTTAACTAGCAAGTAACAGAGGTGTGTCTTACTCCATATGCCTAAACTGTTTTTTTTTTTTTTTTGTTTGTTTATTTTTTGAGATTCAGAATTTAGTTTAAAAGGCGCCACTGTGGCTAACAGTTAGCATTGTGGCTTTGTACCTCCTGGGTCAAGGGTTCAACTCCCGTCTCAGGTCTGTGTACGTGGAGTGTGCAAGTTCTCCCCGTACTTCGTGAGTTTCCTCAGAGGACAGGGTAAAAACATGCAGGTTGACAAATTTTTTATCTGATCTACTACACTGCCTTCCTGCTCATGTTTCCTCTCCTCATGTTCATAAACGACTCAACGACAGGATTTTTCTCCACAGATCTCATCAGCTTCCCATATTATCAAGTACCATTAATTTTTTTTTTCACCCATGTATTGATCAGAGTGAACATCTTTGAAAATGTTTAGTTCACTAAAATGTCTAATTTTTACTTCATAAAATTCTCAGAGTTGTAACAGCCAATGAAAGCCATAAAAGAAATGTAACCGCCCTTTCTTGGCACAGTAGTTCCCTGAATCTAACTTAACATCCGTCAGTTCGTTTGTGAGCATGAGAACAATACGTAAGCGCAGTAATGATAATGCATTTATTCAAATATTAAAGCCATTATTTAGGGCTGAAACGATTCCTCGAGTAATTCGATTACAAAAAATGATCGAGGCAAAATCTTCTGCCTCGAAGCTTCTTTTAATTCATTTTAAAAGCTTGCGTTATGTTTTCGCGCAATTATTTGTTTGGCGTGACACAGCGCGCTTCCAGATGCAAGCTGCCAGTAAACACAGACAAAGAAGAAGCGCTTACATCAACAACAAAGCGGAAGGAGACGCAAACAGTTAGTGCCGTATTGATTTGAGGGAGCGTTCTGTTGCGGGCTGCAAAATGGAAGGGAGCGATAAAAAACTTTTATCAATGAAAAATGTTTTCAGCAGCAGGAAAGATTGCTTTAAAGCGCAGGGGAAGCCTTAGTTCGGAGCATGTTGACATGCTTACCTTACTTCATTTCAATCACATGCTCCTTTAAAGACTAGTGTGGACACACACGTCCGAGAGGTAGAGACATTTATATTTTGATGAATATATTGAGTTAAAACACAATGCATGGACTCTTGTTCCTCTCCATGGATTTTTGCATCCTAAATGTCATCACAAAGCATCCAGTAAGAAGTCAGGAAAGGCTTATGTTATGCCTAAGATGTAGATTTTGAAACTTTTAGTTCTGAAAATTAAGTTGCACAACGTAGTGTTTTTGTATAATTATTTATTTTAATGTGTGATTAGTTTTTTTGATACTTAAAGTCGTTTGAAATACATTTTTTTTTTTGCATCTGAGAAAATAAGAATGTATGGCACTGTAATGCACTTAATTAATCTCAACTTCAAGCTCTTCCTTGTATTGTGAATAATGACTATTTTTTGATAAAGTGCTGTATGCATTTAAAAAAATAAAAGGGAGCATGTAGTCCCAGTTTGAACGTCAAAACCGGGACTAAGTGTTCTTAATTTTTTTTTTGCAGTTTATTTTAAATTGCTGTTTAATTAAGCAAAAGTACATTTTATCCGATTAATTGATTACATTTTTGGTAGAATACCCGATTACTAAAATATCCGATAGCTACAGACCTACCCTTATTTGACATGTTGTATTAAAATAGACTCACCCTCGTGTTAGTGCTGTTCTTCACATCTAAGAGAAACCTTGTTAACAATTCCACGCCTTTGCTCATTGGCTAAATTTGGATAATTCCAATTAGCATTTCATCACAGTGCGACAATCGTCACAGTGTGAAGTGTTTTACCTTCCAAAAATATAATAAAATAGAAGTTTTTTTTTCTCCAACTGTGAGGTTAGGTTAGGATTCCTACAGGATGTTTTCCAGTAAATCCTGCCTACTGCATTATGATTGATTACAAGAATTAATCTCGTCTTTGATTGGCTTCACTACATGTAAAATTCTTGTAACAAATGTATTGTTTCTCTAATAATAATTGATGCACTGTTTCATAAAGCAAGAACTATAGAACAGCTGGTTTAAGGCAGATTTTATGTTTGTTTGTTTTGGGTAAAAGAGATTTCCTTTACTTGTTAGCAGCATTAGCTTTGGAGGTCCTGTGCAGAGGCTTCAGGTCAACCTTAACTTGTGCATTTAGACAATTATATATTATTAACAAATTAAAATGCAACAACAAGGGCAAACGAGAGCCCTTTACACATTATGAGAACATAGGGCTAATGTCATAGTGCTTGGGCCCTAATTATATTAGTAGATTCGGTTAGTGTATCCGGTTTATAGCAAAAAATAATCCAGTAATTAGCTACAGATTGTTTTTTTTTTCATTGCTCATGTTTATTAAATCTCGTCTCGTCACTTCTCCTCTACAGATTCATCCAGACCTGAGTCAGCAGCTGCTGAAAGACGGATATCGCCTAGACGAGATCCCCGACGACGAGGATCTGGACCTCATTCCTCCCAAAGCCATGGGTTCCTCCATCTGCTGCTGCTTCTCCGACATCCCGTCCTGCTGCCCTCAGTGATCTCTCGACAGGGGGGACTCGGCTTTCACTCAGCACCGCGCTGCCGCAGGAAGCGAAATCCCGGCTCTCAGAAGGAAAATCCCGTTACTGAAGCGAGCACACTCGACCGCCTGATGTATTAAATGTTCCCAAGTTCCTGCGACAATATCACCAATCTCATCTGCATCCTGTTTTCTCAACAGAACAGACCAGAAACGTCTTTTTTTTTTTTTCCCAATTGTTGTATTAATGCAGCTTTAGCAAAAAGGTCAGGATGGTATACAAGCGCATGCACCGTACATCTCTGCATGATCTCTGTTTGTAATGCATCTGTCGAGTTCCAGATTTCAGATCCACGTCCCTGCACCGAGAGAAGACAACATTTACGTGATATTCGTGCACTTTTTTACAGTTCAGTATCATTTCTGATGAAAATGAGTTCACGTAGCCCAAAGTAAGCACGCACACACACAGAAGTGCCTCAGAAATGGAAATATCCAGATGCTACAGATGTGGTGCAGATTCAGTTACAAATGCTAGTTTAGGTTACTAGACTAAACTTTTTTTTTAATTTATATATATTTTTTATTATTATTAGACCAAACCACTTTTAAGCACTAAATCATTTCGACAGTAAATAATTTTTATTTCGGTCCTGTCTTAATCGGTTGAGCTGAATGCTTTCACACATTGTGCGTAAAAACATTCCAGGGAACGAAAGTACGAGTTAGTATTAAAATGACACAAAAGAGCTGTCTTTTTCAGCAAATTAAGCTTATAAGGATGTTCTGAACTGTCAGATTATCCCAGGTAGTCACTGACTTGCGAACATCCAAGTTGTGAAATTTCCACCGAGGCAAATGGCCCGCGGTTCAAAGGACTGATGGCAGCGTGGGGAAAGGGGACAGAGATTTAGTCACGTTGATTGGTATGCTTCACATTGTATATTCACGTCAAAGGCATACGAGACTCGCATTGCCGGACTTGAGAACAAATCTGACTTACGAATGGCCCGGAGCAGAACTCGTTCGTAAGTCGGGGACTACCCGTATAGCCATGCCTAGGAAGCCATGAAAACATCAATACACACTCGAGTCTTCTTGTATTTGCTAATTTTACAGGAACAGTGGCCTCGCACCTCCAGGGTCACAGGGTCGATCCTCACCTGGGGGTCTGTGTGCACGTGATGTTTGCATCTTCTCTCTGTGTTTGGTTGGTTTCCTCCAATTTCCTCCAACAGTTCCAAGATCAAGTTAATTAGCGTTTCCAGGATAAGCTGTGTAGAGAATGAGATAGAATGTAGCAAGTTAGTACTAAAATGAAGCTCATCTGGATTGTTTTGAAATGTCGGATATAAAGCCACGCTCTGGAAGCACCGCCCCCTTCCCCACCGTCTTGCTTGAAAAGCATTGCAGTGTGAACACAGTACGTTGAGAGTGAATTAATTTGAAATTACTGTCTCATGTCATGACCTATCTAACTTTAGCTCATATTATTAACTAGTATATATCTAGTATTATCACGCACTATCCAGTGTCTGAAACTCTTAAGCAGCCTCCTGAACTAATAATCACTTAATACAAACAATCCTCTGATCTCGAAACGTAACCCCAGGACCAGAATCCAGAATGGAATCCGGAAATGAGGCGACTGAATAATCCATAACGATCCCCCCCCGGAGGTCGAGATTTTCTCTCGTGTTGAGGAAGATGATGAGGAAGCTTTCCATTAATCGTGACAACTCGACACTTTGACTTACGAGACAGGTCTGCCTGGAGACAGCAGTATTTACTTTTCTTTTTTTGTCTCACTGTCTCAATTTTTTTTTGTAATGTAAATACGTTACTGATATGTGAGGAAAAAACTGTAGGAAACCAGCTTACTTTTTTGTTTTAATATTTAAACCATTGTTGTGTTTTAATGATTTTTTTGTGACTTGTGTTATTTTGTGATACATTTGGCATTTTGTTACACTTCTCAGACCGAGCTTATACAAGTCGTGAGAATTGATTATTATCTTTTTTTTTAAAAATAGTTAGGAGTTGACTGGTTGAAGAGATGATGAGATTCACCTTGCAGCCAGCAGAGGGCGATAATAATTTGCAAAATTAAGACCCAGTTCACTACATTTTGCTGCACAGTTTTAACCTGAATGAACTTTTTTTTTTTTAAGTGTGTGAAAGAGAGATTTTAGTTTCAATGAGCTGTGCATTATATTAAATATTAAATATAGCGAAATAATCCAGGACAAGCAACAGACTTGTCTATTTATTCACAGTGAAAGGACACTCATTTATTTAAAAAAAGATTATCACTACATTTTACTGGAAAATATAAAGGAAAGAAAAGTTTCCTATCGTCCCGTGTGAGGATGTACAGTATCCGTGTCGAGCGTAGTGTTTTATGACAAATGGAAGTTTATTATTTGAGTAGGGGGAGGAAAGGGATGAGTTTGTTTCATTAGCTTAAAAGAAGTTATTTGCTATTGTTGATGCCTTGTGTGTGTTATTTCGCGTGGTTAATATTATAATGGACATGGAACTGTTGTACTCGGAGCATTGAGCGGACTTTTCGTCTCCTTCACTATGCAACTAATCAGACAATCTTTATTCTTCACCCTCCAAGTAGCAATTGTTGCTTATATAATTATTATATTAATTATTACTGTTTCACATGCAATAAGTTCACTTAGTTTTTTTATGTGATTGTGAAAACACTCATTTTCCATAAATGTACATATTCATGCGTAAAGACTCGCAGTGTTAGTAAGACACACCTGTATAACATCTGGCTTTTTACTGTAACTAATCTGTTACTAGTATTTGAGATTAAAATGTTTGAATTTATGAATACAAGAATGACTTTTTTTATTACACAACACTTTACTATCATTTAAAATCATTGCAAAAAAATAGCAATAATACAGATATAAATTAAAGTGCAGTGATTTTCTAAATAAAAGTAAGAAATAAACATGTATATAAGGAATAAAACCGTCGCACTAAATTTTGCTGCTTAGCTCATGCACTCTTGTACATGTGAAACTTTGTGATCTTCTAAATCTTGTATTTTCAAATACTTTCACATTGCAGGCCATAGGCTCCACTCAACAGGAAGTCGGTTATTTGCAAAACAAATTGGATTTTGATATACTCTTCCTAGGAGATTTATACAATCGCCACCAAACCGGGCCTGTGTGATCTAAAGACATTGCAGATGCAGAATTGTGGGAGGATTTTTGATATCTCAAATGGGTCAGCCGTGATGACGCCTTAAACATATGCCGGAAAGTGGTTAATAACTTTGTGTGACGTTGTGTTAAATTACATCACATTGAGTGACATCATAGTGTGATGATTTTTCTTTCCAGCGTCAAACATATTTCTAAATGTAGAATTATACAGTTGCTTAGAAATGCCACAGATACAGAATTGCTTCTCTTGTTTATTTCTTTATACTTTATACTTATCTCTGAACACACACAATCTAAACAACCCATAAGGGCCCTCAGGTGGTTTAAATCTTAGTATAAACCACTCAGGTTGATTGCATTTATTACTACAAATCAAGTTACTGTGTGATACTGGATCTCACCACTAGGTGGCAAACGTGACTAACTAACTAATTGTATGCTCCTATAATTATAGTTAAGTCTTATTGTAATATATTTTGCATTTTGTATTAATTTAGTTTTTTAATTAGATATCAGTTCATACATATAACTGTTTATTGCATTAAATGCATTAATATCTCTTGTTGATTTTTATACATTTTATTTTGCAAAGAGCTGTTTTTGTATAAAAATTGCTGTATAAAAACATTATTATTATTATTATTATTATTATTATTATTATTATTATTATTATGTGTGTACAGTCTTGAGTTTCTCTATGTGCTGTGCTATTTCTGACATCCTGCTTCATTAACACTGACACTCTGCTCTTTCTGTCTCTAATAAACAATGCTGTTGGCTTTTATATCTAATAAAAGCCACTTTGTCACAGCTCTTGAGCCACTGGTGTATAATCTCAGATTGATAGCAAACTGTACCATGTACAGGAACCCGAGACAAACAAACAGTATGGACGACATGCAGTCCTGAGATCAAATAACAGTATCTGCACTGGGTGTCTTGGTGTTCCTGGTGATAAAAATAATTCATAATAAGAGAGAAAACCTTTCATGCAATATGTGTCTGAACGTGTGCTGTGTGTGCTCTGAGCTTTTTTTTTTCTTTTTAAAGAAATAAAGTAATAAATGAAATTAATTGATGAAGTAAATGTAAGTAAATCCATGTTTTCTAAGGATTTTTTTTACTCCTGTACACTTTACATATTTAATATAATCAAATATAATTATTGAAGTTTGTAATGCTTTATTATTATTATTATTATTATTATTATGATTATTCCAAATCCAGGTACACTATGCTATTTTTTGTTGTTAATAATAGTTTACGTTCTTCAACCTCCACCTGTATTAGTTGTTTTATTTTTCATTTGATTGAAGTTAAAGCATCAACTAAAAGTAATGAGTCACTTTAGAAAGATGAATAACGACATATTAATGTTAATGCTGCAAGTCATTTAGACTACTGTAATGTCAGTTAAAAAACAATGGTTCCTTCTCTGGTAATCCCCAGTCTCAAGTTTATTCTCATTTTAAATGCTCTTTATTAGAAAACCAGGTTGAGTGTAACTATTTATTTCATTTATTTTTATAATTTATTTTACGTAGTTAAAAACAAATGTTAGATGTCCAGGGGATCCCCAAACCTTGACACACAATACAATGAAATTGATTGATTGATTGATTGATTGATTTATTGATTGATTTATTGATTTGAACATTATTTTATAAAACCTGAAAAGTTGTGTTTAGGTTTTTCTGAATTAAAAAATATCACTAATTGCTTGGGTATCCCAAGACTTCTAACATCTTGTTTTGTTGCTTTTCTCCTTTATTACCAGTGAAACCAGTGGTCTTTTAAAATAATAATAATCGTAATTAGATTAAATAAATAAATAAATAAACAAATAAATGAAAAATATGGCTCCTCTGAGAATGAGTTATAACTTATACTTACTGATCCCCCCCCCCATTGTATAAACAACCCATGATCAGCTGAGTATCCTTTACTTCAGTAGGTTCTCATTCTAAAAAAAAGTCTAAAATTGTGATAGCTAACTAAGTATGCCGTAATATTATAATTTTATGTTTTTCAAAAAAGGCCTACTTTATTCAATAGCTCAGACTAGAGGTGACACGATGGTTTTAGTGGTTAGCACTTTCATCTTGCACTGACAAGGTCTGGGTTCGATTCCCACCTTGGGCTCTATGTGCATGAAAATTGCCTTTCTCTCCACATGCTTGGTGGGTTTTCTTCAAGTACTCAAGTACCAAGTGTGTGAATGAGTGTGTGTCTTTTTCTGAAGTGTGTATGCATTTATATATGCGACATATACATATATAAATAACCCAACTGAAGAGTAATTAGTATTTCATGTTAAATATTGCTTTATGAAGTGCTGGACTTGTTCATGGGAGATGGTTGTATGTCGAGTGGGCGGGGTTTTATAGTATATAGGCGTAAGTGGGCGTGGGGTAATCATAGGAGGCGGGGCGTGCTGCTTGCTAGTGCGAGACTCACGCAGTGTGCGCGCGCTCCAGGCGTTAGGAGGTTATGTGTTTGGGGGCTTCGCGTTTCCGCCGTTCGACCCGTTTATTCTGGAGTTCGCTAGCTGTTTACAGTAATTAGGTAGAGTTCTTGTTTGTTTGTCGTTGTTCTCAGTTTTTTTTTCCTCACGTTATTTTTAAAGAATACATTATAATTATTTATTTCTATCCAGGTCCGTGGCGGTTGAGTTGCACGCGCGTGCGGCTGGGGGTGACGCTGAGCCGGAGCGGTTGAGAACGTGAAGCGCGCGCGCGCGACGCACAGGGTCGAAGAACGGGATGGTGGAGAACTCCAACAGCGGCAAAGCTCACATGGTGAGGCTCAAACATGTCTAATTCGTGTTTTACTTTATTATCATAATCACCGCGAAAGTGTCGGGTTATAAAGCTGAACCGCTTGTTTCTAGTTATTTCCCATTAACTTACAGTACAGATACTAGTAACAGTATACAAGCGTACTAGCTAGTATCTATGTAAACATAGTAGGCTACGTAATCAGTCGTCGCGTGCTCGCGCGTCGCCATGACTACGCTCCGTACTGCGCACTAGCGTACTCAAGAGTGCACGAGCGCAGCTAGTGTGTTGTACTGTAGTGTCCTGGATCTTGTTTTGAGCACATTTAAATGCTTTCTTGTGCATTATATGACCATGAATGATAAAGTGCAATGTGGTATATAATTATATATCATGTCATAGAGCTATTTATGTCATATGTATATAACTATCTATATAAATAAAAAATGTTTTGTCTGTACATTGGCTGAATTTGCTGTTTCAGAGATTTCATACACTAAAGGACCAAAAATCTGTCTGTTTAATCTTTTTTTTTTGTTTGTTATTTTAATACCTAATCCCAGTAAAAATATTTAGTTAAGATTTTCCAGTTAATATCTATTTGTGTAGGTGTTTATTTACATTGAGTATGTATCTTATTTTAAAGTAGATTATAAAATCCGGCACATAACCGTTCATAACATTGCTTTTACTCATCATTTTGTTTTGACTTGTGGTGCAGGTCAAACTTTAGGCAGATATCTAAGTACTGCAAAAGTTTCATTTAATTCTGTCCAGCCAGTTATGCATGATGTTGTGACCTAATCTGTCATAATCTGAGTCCTCAGTTAACGACTCATAACTTCATCTCTACTCAACGTTTTGGTTTCATTTGTGGTGCAGGTTAAACTTCAGGCAGATCTCCAATTCTGTCTAGCCAGCTTTGTGTGATGCCGCAACAAAATCGAAATATTTATTAATTAGAAAAGCGAAACGAAAATATTTTTCCCGGGATTAGCTAATAAATTCAGCGCTGAAGTGGTACAAGTGAATTTTAACGCGCTGCAGTCGTTTTAAGACAAAACTTCATCTTCATCAAGTCTACTTTTTTCTCGTCTGTGATTCACTCTCCGATTACCGAACAGGGAGTGTATCTATTCGTCTGACGACAAAAGAAGTACAATTTAGCGTAAAACAAGGTGTAAAAATTATTTGTTTTAATATCCTCATTAATTGTAATCAGGTAAAATTACCAATAGATTCAAAATCTTGTAGTTAAAGGGGTTCATTTTTGTTGCTGGCCGACATGTACGTGGTCTTCAACCTGAAATAGTGATAATAATATCATCACTGATTAAATTAAAGCTGATCAGCTTGTTTTTAGCTTTAACCTTTTAACCATTTTTACAAACTATTTCCCCCCCTGTCAATGACGGGTACTTGCGCTAGTAATTGTATATAATTGTATAGAGCTATTTATATCTGTATAATTATATATAAATATATTCTTTTTAAAAAGCATGTGGGTGTGGTTTGTGATAATTGCAATGTATGGATAGAAGGCTGTATTTTTGAAAATTGCTTGGATGGATTTGGTGTTAGTTGTTTTTCATCTCAATCTTGTGTGTGTCTGATGGAAACGTCGTGGGCCATACACTGCACTCAAATCACTCATGAAATTGGTGACCTGTTGCTCAAACCTTTTTTTTTTTTTTTTTTTTTGCACTTCCTGTTGGTTCCCAGTGTAACCCTAATCTTTGCATCCACTGAATGTTAATTGGAGATCAGGAGATCAAAGGCAGTCGTATAATTTATTGCCCCCCCCCCTTCTCTCCCTCCTGTCTGCCGGAGTCCTGACACCACAATTACACCTAGAAAGCCTTGTGCTGGCTCATGCATTATTTCCGAGAGAGCAGCTCAAGGCTGAGGTATTGATCCGGTGCACTCAGCGCTCAGTATTACAGATATCGAAGACGGAGAAAAATATCCCGCTGCTCCGACTGTTAGAGAAAAAGGATCGCCAGAAGGATAACAATCTGCTGAGTAACGAGAGACTATTTCTGTTTATCGGGTTGTTGTTCTGTCGGTTGGATTAAAGTGGTTCAGTTGCACGTGGAAGCCTCTGCGCTTCTGTGATGTAATTAGAGTTGCATGTTTATGGCAGGTCATTGACGACTATGTTACTTCCTCTCCGGCTCCCCCTCCCCCTCCCTTCTCTCAGGAGAGCAGTTTAGGAGGCAGCGTTTTCCCTCAGGGGGGTGCCGCGGGGGTGAAGCTCGAGGCCGTGATGGAGCATCTGCAGCGGCAGCAGCAGGCACGTCTGGAGATGGAGCGCAAGGAGCGACGTCTGCGCGATGCCCGCCTGATGTACGCTCAGCAAGTGGCCGCTCAGCACGCCATCCTGGCGGCGGCCCGAGCCTCGGCGCTGGGCGCCGGCGGTAAAGCCCAGATGCACGGGGTCGCCCTGGAGGAAGTTGGGCGGGGCAGGGACTCGGGCGATGACGATGACGACGAGGCTGATAACGACGACGAAGATGAACCGATGGCCGGCGAAGGCAGCGAGGAGGACGACGATGACGACAACGAGGAAGAGGACGGCCCGGTGAGCGGCTTGGAGTTTTTGCGCAAGCAGACGCTGGCGCTGCAGCAGAGCGCCATGGCCAGGCAGTTCACGGGCTACGCCACCAGCGCGGCCGCAGGAGCCCAGATTCAGAGAGACGACTCGTCTCCCGTCAGAGTCAAAGAGGAGCCCGAGGACGACCTTTCACCCGCCGGTCCCCAAACAGCCACGTCTCCGAACGGGCAGGCCGACTGGGGCTACGACGATAACTTCAAACAGGTAGGAATGAATGTTTTATTTATTTATTGTCTTTCGGATTTACTCCCTTCAGGTGAGTCGACTCAGACGAAGCGTTTCTGTATTCTTATTTTTTTTTTTATATTTAAAATACGCATTGAATTCAGTGACGTTCACCTTGATTTAAGAAAACCAGCGCAGTTTCAGAGCGCTGGACCCGTGCCAGGAGGCTCGCGCTGTAAAATCCCACAGAGCCTGAGTCACGCCGAGGCACTCCTGCTGTCAGCTGCTAGGAGAAAGAAAACCCCGCGAGTGTGTGCTGGCATCACGCCAGAGCTCATACGTCACGCTTTCACTTTGAGAGAGAGAGAGAGTGTGTATGAGAGAGAGAGAGAGAGAGTGTGTATGAGAGAGAGAGGGAGAGCGCGTGAGAGCGTGTGTGTGTGTGTGTTTCCCATATGCTCCTGGCTGAATCTCAGCAGCACTTGGCCAGACTCCAACTCCAGAGTGTGTCGAAAGCAGTTTTGACAAAGTTCCCAGGAGGTGTGTGTGTGTGTGTGTGTGTGTGTGTGTGTGTGTGTGTGTGTGTGTGTGTGTGTTGGAGTGGAGCTGAAACCCAGAACAGTCCTACAGAGGAATTCCCTTGCACAGGGTGTAGAGATTTCATTAAACTGAAAGTAGTGTGTGTGATGGCTGTTCGAACACAACTTCTGTGCTGGACTCGTGCCAGCGCCCCCCTCCCCTCCCGCCCGGCTTCATTTCCTCCGAGCGTGCCATCATCACGCCGCCAGCTGAAGAGGAAGTAAAACGAGACGGCGGCGTGCGGTTTAAACTGAACGAAGGCGTCTGTCGTGGAATCCGGGAAATCGCCGCCATCGACGTGTCTCAAATAAAGCACGTTAACAGCCAATTGACGACAACAAAAACGCACATTGATTTTACACAGCGTGTGTGTGTGATGTCACCATGGAAACTATAGAAACTCTGTTTGATCTCGCGTACGTCAGACAAGCGGATGCTTACAAGCTGTTGAGTCTTATTTTCACATAACGTCACGTCTACAGTTAATTCCTCTTTAGTCGCTGTGTGTGTGTGTGTGAGAGAGAGAGAGAGAGAGAGAGAGAGAGAGAGAGTGTGAGCCTGCATGTTTGTATCATTGATTTACAGGTCCTGTCATTACTCCTGCCAAATCATTGTCCGACATCAAGAATGAGCACATGCTCAGGAGCTCTGTGTCCAGCAGTAGCATGCGGTGTGTGTGTGTGTGGAAATGGCCGCAGTGGGACATTCAGTTGACCCCCATAATCCTTTGTGTGTCTCTGGGGTCCTGAGCCCCTCCCTGTGGTATTATCTGAGGAACATCGCCTCTCTGTTTAATCCCGAGATGATTAATAGCGTTTTGATCGAAGGACACGAACATGGTTTCATTTTTTATGAATGTTTTTATCTTCTTGTGTTAAAGGCGTATTCAGCTTTTTTTCTTCAAATGATTAATTATTGATTTTTTTGCTTTTCCGGGACTGTGAAGGTATGAAATAGATACAACGCCACCAGTGGAATTCTCGTCCAAATCCGTCTCTGACGTTCAGCATTTGCATCGAACCGAAGAGCAGTTTGTGCAAATTTATGTGAAGTGCGTAACAGTCACATGATCTCCACGTTTCAGACTGTTGTCCCGCTTCAACTCTACTGTGATCACAAAGCGTGTTGTGGTTCGCAGGAACTCTTGAGTAACGTAAGAGAAATGCGAAGGGCGTTCAAGTCACTTTTAATTGTGCGGAATAACAGAATAAAGTTTTGAGATTTATAAAAACTCCTTTGAAATCCTAAATATGCGGAAATGTCTCGGAGCGAGGTCAGGACCGTAGGGGCGATGTGGCGATAACTCCCAGACAAATTCCCATAACGTGCAGGTGGTGTCTGTGAACACCATAGCGTGTACAGTTCACACAGACAGAAGCGTCTCTTCCGCAAGTTGGCGACAAGTTATCCGTAGATTTATTTCCAAGGATCAGACTTTGCACATGCTCACTGCAGTGCGCGCCGAACCACCGCATCATTCAAACATATGGCCGCCTTTAAAACATTCGCACCGTTCAAATGTTTTCCTGCAGCTCAGAGTCTCATCACCGGAAATCTTTGTAAATGCCCATCACTTTTACACCAGAAGTCCCAGTTTGACTTGAACATCAATTAAAGCTCAAAGCCTTCGGCCGTTACAATGATTCTACATCTGTTATAAATCTTAAAAGATAAAGGTGAACCTGTGTGTTAAACCTCTGTTCACAATCTGGGTGCATCTTCTGGTTGTGCAAGTTGATTCTGTTCCTAGAAAATCACATCCTGAAGCGTGTGTTTTCTTTCTTTATTTATTTATTTTTTTATGCCACAGCAGTTCATGTTTGAACTTCATGTTCTCTAAAAGTTTATAAGAAAATCAGTTTCAAATCTTCTTCCTGAAAAAAACTTCGCCACATTTTGGAAAGTCTACTACACGCGTCACAGTGTAAAATACGGTTACTACGGCGACCATATTTCATCACCGTCCTAATCAGCTCTTCAATCTTCTTCCTGTTCCAGTTTGTTTTCGGAGGGAGTAAAACACCAGTGGGATGTTTTAGGCGTGCGTGCAGTAACGGAGCGAGCCGCTGCGGCTCAGAGGATCGGTGAGGCTCGTGTGAGAGAGAGAGAGAGAGAGAGACAGACAGGACAAACTGGACAAACTGCCTCGTGTATTGTAACCCCGAATCTGTAAGGAGACAGGGACAGGGGACGAACCGATGCACCACGTGAAGGCACAGGAAACGGTTAAGGCTCTCACTGTGACCGAGGTTGTGGTTTTCCTGTCGGAGCGTAACGCACACCACGTTCATTCTTAAATAGTGTGCGCTAACCGTGAATTGAAATTAAACAGTAATATTTCATTCAGACTCAATAGAAACTCTCAGATTCTGTTTATCTGACTTTCAGTGTCAGATAAAATAATTTTTATTCCCTTATTAAAAATTTTTTTTTTTAGCTCTCTCTCCTCATAATGTCTCCTCAATTTTCAAGCTGCTGCATGAAACAAAAGTAGAGTAACACACACAAAATAAAAAGACAGTCTGCCCTCTTCCACATACTCGACCTCACCGCCAGCCAATCGCGGGATTCCGTATAGTTTTTATAGCAACAGGTTACGCAGGGAGTACCGGCGTGTTTGTGTACGTGTGTAGTGCTTTTGTAACAAAATGATTAAATAGGTTGCGATTTCTCCATAATATGATGAGCCATGAGTGTTTTCTTATTTATTCGTTTTATTAACTTTAAGAAATAACAATGAAAAGCTGGTAATGGAACCAGTGATTTTACAGAGAACAGAAACATCATCGTTTGGGAACATTCAGGGTAAAAATTCAGTCGTATGACCGTGGGACTCTGACGCGAACGCAGCCGAAGAGCACGACGCAGGAACGAACGAGGTGTTGAAAATTCCAACAGAAATGAATCCTTTAGAGGAAGACGGCGATAACAGTTTCCGCACCAGTTGCACTTTATTTGTTTTTTTTCTTTCTTATTACTACTTCAGCCTTCTTTCGAAAAACGTCAGTCGACTCATTAAGACGAGCGTGACTTTTAATCGGAGCCGGAGGTGGTCACGGTGATTCATTGAGCTTTTATTCAGGTCGACAGCTGACCGCATGATCCAGTAAACACGATAAAAGGTGTGACGGCACACACAAGCGGACGGCGCTTTTGGTTTGCTGCAGGTAGATCATTTACGTTCGGCTTTTTATCTCATAAATACAACGAGGAATTAAATAGACTTTGAGTATTTTACCTGAAAGTAACCTTCAATCCAGTGGTTTTTATTTATTTATTTATTTTCCCCCCAGAGTTCAAAATGTTTTTGTTGCGTGCAGAAAAAAGTTTAAATTTTCTCTGCAGCATTTCACAAATGCAACACACTATAGTGGTTAGTATCTATTTATTTATTTATTTTTATACATAGCATAAAGGTAAAGAACAATATGCAGTACTATCTTAATTTTAGATGAAGGGATTTGGGATTTATTATTATTATTTTTTTTGGTGAGAGGGTTTTTAAGGTGTGTTTAAGGGAAACGAAATTAAACAGGCTTCATGCTGAAAAATAAAAGATTTATTTATCAAAATTTCAAAATTAAACGTATATACTGTAGATTTTATAATCGATTTCACAAATAAGCTTCACAAATATTCAGTATCGCCTGTGACGCGGCACACGTCAGGTCTGTAGTCCACCTCGAACACACTTCACTTTCTGCTCGACTGTATCATGGGGATTTTCTTTCCCCTCGAATGCGAACATTATGATTGTTGACTTTTTCATTTGTATTAAATGTGGCCTCAAGTTTTTGAAACTCGTCATTTTCAAGTTTCAGTTGCATAGCAACACCGAGTTAAATGTAAAATATTAAACTTGGTTAGTTTTCTCACATCTCATCTCATTAAAATTTGAGTGAGAATAAATAATGTGTATATGATATATAATTGCATCACGGAGTTGGTGTGGATTTTAAGCCATATATTAAGAGAGAGAGAGAGAGAGAGAGAGGAATGCAGACAGTGAGGCGATACATTTCCCCCTCCTCCACTGACTTGCATCTAATTTTCATCCAAATTAAGCTTGTAAATGATCGACGTCAGGACGCGCACCACTCCAAGCAAAGATGTTCAGGAATCACTTGTATTTGATCGTGTGTACGTGCGACATGAAACCAGTTCATTCATTCATTCATTCATTCATAAAAAACTGATTTTGTTCATTGTTGTTTCTTCTCGTGTTTAAAAAAAAAAAAAAGAAAAAAAAGCTGAGCAAAGCGAAATGATGACAGACACATTTGTACAAAGTTGTAAGTGTATTTGTGTGTAGAAGTGAGAGACTTGAGTGGATTGAAGGTGGTAGTGGGGAAGTGTGTGTGTGTGTGTGTGTGTGTGTGGGGAAGTGTTTGGGGGATGCAGTACAACATGTACAGTCCTGCCCTTATCATCAGGGACCTGAAGATTCCTGAAGGCCAGAAATAGAGGTATTGAATGTAGAAGGCTGGTGGTGTTGGGGGAAGGGGAGCGAGAGGTGTGTGTGTATATATATGTATGTGTGTATATATATGTATGTGTGTATATGTATGTATGTATGTGTGTGTAAAGTTTGCTGGGGGTTGGGAGCAGGAAATCTCCCTCTGTTTCAACACTGAGCTGCCCCACCCAGAGAAAACATTCCTGAATTAAAGGGTTAAACCTTCAAACACTGTGTGACTGTCTAAATCGGGGATTCTGATGTGACGTGCGTCCTTCTGTGTCGTCTTTTTTTACATATTCACATTCTGGTGTGTGTGTTATTAGTAGCGTCAGTGTCAATCAGTGACACTCGGTCTCACGTGAGTGTGCTGTACTCTAACAGCAGTGACCGTCCCAGGTTAATTTAATCCTGACTGGGGTTATCCTGAGGTATTCCAGCCCCTCCCACTTCCTGCGTGTTTCGAGGAACGCCGAGGAGAAACAGGGTGCAGAAACACGGTCAGGTTTTGATAGTGAAATCAGGCACTGCGATTCAGTCAAGCTTTTATCGGCTGTTTCGAAGCATCGAGTCGACGGGTGAAATTAGGTTTCGATACGGAATCGATTCACACTTTCGACTACAAACGACACAAATTTATCGATTCTTTCATAAATAAAATAAAATCACAGCTTTTGAAGAAAATGCAAACGCTTTTAGTTTCTGCAAATGCTCGCATTTTGTGAGCTTTTCATTTTGACGTTTTTTTCCTCTCTGACAAACTTTGCACTATAAATACGCTCGTCTCTTAAGACTGGGACGTTGTTTTTCTAATGAAAGAATTCTCCTCATGTTACCTCCATCTCTCTGACAGGACAGGGTGGAGTCATGTGACCATACTCGTTGTAGTGTATATTTTTCTTTTTTTTTTTAGGAGACGGGCAGTGAACACACTCAACATGGAAAATTTTAATTATTATTATTTTTTTTTCTAATTGTCAAGATTATGTCAATTTAGAACTTCTAAATGGATGATGATGATGATTGGTGCAGAACATCGCGATTCGAATTGAATCGTATCGAATCAGCAGTCTACCCACGATGCACTGCTCTAATATCATCGTGTGTAGGATGCGTGTTATTCAGTACATGCTCTTCATCTAGTCTGCCTCTCTCACTAAATAGTAGTTTAGTGTTAGTGCGTGAGCTAACCCCACAGCGCCGCTGATTCTCGCAACAGCAGCAACGACACTCGCATCTCGGGAACTCGACCACGGCTTCACCAAGTGACCCCAAAATCAACAGCTTTAATCAAGGAAACTCCGTAAACATTAAACGCATCACAGCTCAAAAACCATGTCATTCCCAATTTCAGCTTCTCAGCACTGCTTTAGTACGTTATCGTTTCCATGGTAACAGTGTGAACAGGGACTTGTAAAGCATAAACAGCGTGTAAGGATGTTTATGAAAGGAGTCTCCAGTGTCAGTGTGCTGCAGCAGTCCAGGGTAAAGCTGCAACATTTATAAGATGGTAGAGTTTAAAGTTTATTAATAACAACACCATGAGAGTTTTTTTATTTTAATTTTTAAAAAATTGTCAGGCAAGTACCATCTAATAGCCGCTTTCTTCCATCTATTAATGATAATGCTGTTAAACGTGCACAGCATTGAAGCTGACCCTGGCTTCAAATTTTTCTCATCCAGCCTTTAATTTATTCATTTATTTGTTTACTCATTCATTCACTCATTTTATATATTTAATTTACTAAATTAGCATTATTTTTATGTTTAATGTAAATGAATTTGTGTGAAAGTTACACACACACGCACACGCACACGTGCACAAGGAAAGTAAAGTGCACCGCAGTAATAACCTGGGACGTTATGTGGGAGAGAAAGAGAAACATTTAGACACACACACACACACACTCGCGTCAGTGTTTTCCCTCCACACATTAACCCTGACCTCATGCAAAGTGTGTGGGCTTTTTCTGAATCGCTGCAGCGTGCTCGGACTTTACGTGAAAGGAGTGCTGAGGGACAGACCACTGATGAGCCGAGGGTTCGGGAAACCGCGCTCAGGACTCGAGGAGAGGAAAGAACCGTAATAAACTACCTCAGCCACTCAGCTTCCCCGGAATCGATCCACACACACACACACACACACACACACACACACACACACAGATGAAATGAAGAGCGAACGCTCTGGATCGACCTGTGAACCCTCCGTTTCTACAGTTTCATATTTGTTGTGGAAATAAACGTGAGGGAGCGTACACACGTGAGTGCACAGCTGTATCAGGCGCAGGGCCGACTCTGCTTCCTCTGTGTGTGTGTGTGTGTGTGTGCGCGTGTGTGCGTGCGCGGGGGTTCAGAGGTCAGAAAAGAAGACTGGGAGAGGATGAGCTGCTTGTCCAGGATGGAGGGAGAATGACATCAGTGATATGTTTTCCTGTCCAGGCTCACACGCTGGGGTTCAGGCGTCCTGTAGAACCTCGGAAAATACAACCGAGAGAGAGAGAGGAATATATTATTCATACACATGGTTTAAACAGGGCTGCTTCCTTCTTTTCCTCCCACACTTTAATTTTTTTCAATTTCTTTCTTTCTATATTTCCTTCATTTCTTCCTCTTTGTTCTTCCTACTTCTGTATCTCCTTCTTTCCCTTTCTTGTCCTTCCCTCTTTCTTCATTTCTTTCCTTTCTTCAGTATTTCTGTCCTTTCTTATTTTTAGCTTTTTGTTCTTTCTAAATAATTTTTCTCTGTCTACATTAGTTCCTTTTTTATTCATTCCCACCTTTTGTCTAATGTCTTTACTCTCATTTTCTCTTTTTTTTTTTTACCTTCTTTCCATCCCTGATTCATTGCTTCCTTTTCACCTCCATTTGTTCTGCTGTCTTTTCTGTTTTCCTCCTCCTTCTTTCATCCTTCGTGTCCGTTCTCTATTTTATTTTTCCTTCTTTTTCCTTCCTTCCTTTTCACCATCAATATTTTTACTTCCTTCAGGTTTATCTTTTCTTTCTTGCTTTCTTCTTTTTTTCATTTCTTGACCATTATTATTTTTTTCCCCTCCCTGTCTCAGTTTCACATCAGTTCACTCGTTTTTCTCTTCATCTCCATTAAAGTCGTTCAGCTCGGCCTCAGAGAGATCTCTCTTCCTTCCTGCAGCCTCTAATGGAGAAAGAAGAGGAGTGATGACTGAGGGGACTCCATCTATCCACACGCACGCACACACACACACGCGCACACGTATGTGTGTGTGTTACAGAGTATAAAACAGATTAACAGGATAAAGTGTGTGTTAATAAAGGTGAAGTGTTTGAGCAGAGGATGAGTCAGGGCTCGCCTCAGACCTTATATACACACACACACACACACACACACACACACACACACACACACACACATTCTCTCAACACTCACGGTGGTCCGAGCCATCTTCGCTTCTCAAACATACCTGTGTGTGTGTGTGTGTGCCACCCCACCCCCAACTGCAGGAGTGTGTTTATACTCGGGAAGCTGAGCGTTTATCAACACCTGTCTGTAGTCCTCTCTTTACTTTATCTTCATCTCTCTCTGTCTCACAGGCTGTCTCTCTTCAGTTTTGTCTGTCCCCTTTCCTGTCTGTCTCTCTCTTGTCTTTCTGTCCCTCGGTTTCTCTGACTTTCTGTCTGTTTCCCTACTTCTCTCTCTGTCTCTGTTTTACGTCTGGTTTTATTACTCTCTGTTCTTTCTCGCTGTTCACATGTGAGTGTCTGCTCCCTCTTTGCCTCTAGCTGATTGCGCATTTACTTTTACCTGTGTGTGTGTGTGTGTGTGTGTGTGTGTGTGTGTGTGTGTGTCTGCATGCTATTTTGGCAGATCTCCAGCCCAGTGGCTCATTTTTGTGAGGTTTTAAACACTCCCCTTGGACAGCCAGCTTGGCTCAGTGCCACTGGACACACACACACACACACACACACACACACAGCGAGAGAGGTGGAAGTGTTTGATTTCAGTGCTTGTGGTGTTTCTTGGGCTGTGATTTTCCTCTGAAGGCTGCTGAGTCAGAGAGTGACGGTGCGCCGCCGGCTCCTCACTCTCTCACACACACACTCAGAGGGTTTTATTTATTTTTTTTTTAATTAAAAACACTACTTTGCGTATGAAGATTATGTATCGTCTTTCTTTTTTGTTTTTTTCCCCGGTGCAGCCCCAGAGTCACGACTTTCACTCGTCTGGTCTGGAAATGACCACACACACACACACACACACACACACAGCTTTCATCATTAGTATCTCACTTTCAGTGTGTAGAGTAACAAACTCAACTTTCACTGTACGTCAGGTCACATTCAGTGTCTGTGAAACGTCTTCCCTCAGTATGAACACACTCGCATCATCACCGAGTGATTTATAAATACTTTACGGTATTACACAGATATCTACAGTTTAAAGCACGCATGTGAACCGAAGCTTAATAGCGATTATTAAACTTATTGAAGTTTATGCGACAGTCCAAGCAGTTTGAAATTTGAAAGCATTCTCATAATCGTCATCCCCTGAACAAGTGCACTACTGTACTTGTGTCCTATATTGCACTATTTGGGATTCAGCCCTGCAGCAGTTAATGTGGGTGATTTAGCTATGAAAACGGTTATGTTAGTACTAGAATTCCTGTTCAATACGATGACATCAGCCCCATGTCGTCATAGTGTGTGAGAGCCCTCTTGTTCCACATTTTAATAACCTTCTGTGTGACATCATATTGAATGACATCATATTGAGTGATGTGACATTGAGACATTCGGTTCGGAGAATGTTTGGTGACATGGCATGATGCTTTTTCCCCCTCAGTATCTGGGGATTTTTTTCAGGTTCTTGACATAAAATTCCCCGAATTCTGAAATTATGTCACAACGGTATTAGTATGTCCCCTTTAAATGCATGTGCCCACTGGTGTTACTGGTGTACCCAGACACTTGTGAATGGAAAAAGAACAAAAAATTTAAAACAAACTGAAGTAAAAAATGTAATAAGATGGTAATAATCATGCCTAATATTGCACTTTCTTCAACAAGTAAACAAATTTCATTTAAATCAAGAAAGAGATTTTTTTTTTTTTTTTTTTGGACCAAAAATGCAGTGTCCATTTCTTCTAGATTTCAGCTCGGACCTTGTTGCCTCTGCCAGGAGGTTAGCTCCTGGC
>JAAGKR010007316.1:11651-26774 GCA_011419295.1 Clarias macrocephalus | reverse complement strand
ATATATATATATATATATATATATATATATATATATATATATATATATATATATATATATATTCAGAATGTGCAAAATGCAGTTGTAAACTGTGAGGTGTATGTACTGTATATACATGTGTATACAGTGTATATATATATATATATATATATATATATATACACTGTATTGCGTATATACTTGATCTCACGACTATAATCTATTCAGAACTCAAATTATGAGATAATTGATATGAGATCATTTGCACACATGAATTGGCCACCCGAGACTCCTGACTTTAACCCCACTGAAAATCTTTAGGACGTGCTAGAGATGACTTGTTTGACTTTGCCATCATCAATCCAAGATCTCAGGAAAAAAAATATTAAATAAATGGTGCTTTCTGAAATAACGTCATGGGAACGATGCCACTAGGAACTGAACATCAGTGAGCCACTGGTTTATGGGGCCAGGCAGTGCAATTAATGTTAAATTAAAATGAAGGACAGTTTCAATTTTAATATAAATGTGTTCTGTGGCTGAAAATGTCAGGCAACTCTAGGATGAGATCAATAAATACGCAAACACCTAATAGGTTGTTAAGGTTGTGTTAGTACAATAAAATCTACACTGAGTGGGTCCAAATAAAATCAATGGCGTTATAGTACAAAATATTGATATGAACAAAAATAGCTGCAGGAGATGGAGGGAATTTGACTAAAATGTCTATGTGTGTGTACAACGTGTACAAAATAATCCATGATATGGATTAGATTCTTCTGGGTATTAGACAAAGTATCTGATGGTTATTACTCAGTGTGTGAAAGCATTGCTGTTCAGAGTGATCCGTTTTTTTTGGAGATAAAACCCCTCTCTCTCTCTCTCTCTCTCTCTCTCTCTCTCTCTATCTCTCTCTCATTCCATCCTATTTTTCTTTGCAGGTCACACAGGTGCTAGATCCAGTGTCCAGGTTCATTTTAGTGTGTGTCTGTGTGTGTGTGTGTGTGTGTGTGTGTGTGTGTGTGTGTGTGTGTGTTAGGATGACACAGTGTAACCAAACAGAGCTGTTAAGTTGTGTATTTTGCAGCCTTTCATTCTGTTTATGGACTCACTGCTAGATTTTGCTCTTGTGCGTCGTACTGTAGGTGACTAATTAAAGAAAGCTCAGCACATTGTCATGCCCAGCTGATTAGTTACAATAAAGCAGAGAAGTGCTCTACCTTTTAAAACTTTTACTTTTTTTTTTAACACATACCTTAACTGCATTCATGGAGAATTGGTATTTCCCCCCCTGCTGACTTGATTTAGTAGGACTTTTATGTACCCCATTGCCCAGGTTGTCCTCGGCGAAGCGTCTGCTCATTAATTACAGCACGAATGGGCCACTTGGATGTGTGCAGCATTAGCGGAGTTCAGAAGTAGGGTGTAGCCGCCTGTAACTAATCAGGGCGGCTTCCAACCTCGTACTAATGATACTGAAACTGTGAGGTGTTACTCGTGATTCCCTTTCCTTTTTCATCCAGTGCCATGTGACCAACAAAAAGGGAACACCATACTGTAGCATGCATGAACGTGTCAAATGCATTTCTAATTGTGTACGTGTGGCAGTCTGGGAACTATTTTTTTTTTTTTTTCAGTAAATACAAGATGAAATATCCAAAGTCTCACTTGTTAAGCTGTGTGTGTGTGGTTCCAACAAATGAAGTGGTGTGAATGTCACACTTGTATTGATATTGCAATTGGTATACACACACCGATCAGCCATAACATTATGACCAGTGACAGGTGAAGTGGATAACACTGAACTGATCATCATCTTGTTACAGCGGCACCTGGAAGTGGGTGGGATGTATTACACAGCAAGTGAACAGTTTGTCTCTGAAGGATTTCAGTGACTTTGAGAGGGATGAACTTGTGATGTCTAGACGACTCCGAAACTGTATATGTTGTGTGATTTTTCTCAGTCTGCAGTGGTCCAAGGAGGGAAAACTGGTGAACGGGTGACAGAGCCATGGGCAGCCAAGGCTCACTGATGCATGTGGGGAGCAGGGCTTAAACAGTGGGTCAACTATGAATTATTTACTCGAAAGGGGAAGTGGTGGCTCAAATGGTTAAGGCTCTGAGTTACTGTTTGGAAGGACTGGGGTTCGAGCCCCAGCACTGCCACTCTTGAGTCTCTGTGGGATGTGTTGGTAACTTCTAGCAAGTTACAGAACGTAAAGGATCTGCTACTGATGGCAAAAGGGGAACCTTTACTACCAGTTGAATGTTTGGACACACCTTCTAATTCCATGGCCTTTCCTGATTTTCAGAACAGTATTGACAAGTCCATTTGTAAAACCCATCAAGCTCCATGATGAAACATGATGAAAGATCATCTCAGGAAAGCAAGACCAAAACTTACCTTTGATGCAGAGGAGAAATTTATTTAGAGTTACCAGCCTTAAAAATCACCAATTAACAAGCAGCACCTCAGATAAAATGATGAACAGCCAGGCTCGTTTCCTGTCTCTGTGTGCATGGAGTTTGCATGTTCTCCCCGTGCTTGGTGGGTTTCCTCCGGGTACTCCGGTTTCCTCCCACAGTCCAAAGACATGTAGGTTAGGTTAATTGGCGTTCCCAAATTGCCCGTAGTGTGTGAACAAGTGAGTGCATGTGTGTGTGTGTCTGTGCCCTGTGATGGATTGGCACCCTGTCCAGGATGTACCCTGCCATGTGCCCGAAGTCTCCTGGGATAGGCTCCAGGCCCCCCGTGACCCTGAATACAGGATTAAGCCGTATAGATGATGAGTGAGTGAGTGAGTGAGAAATGGGAACAAAGGCTTTAATGCAAAGGGCTGCCTAAAAATATTTTAACAATTGGTTGTTCGTGTGACAGCCTCAGCAGCGACCTCATCCCCGCTCTCGGCTGTACATTCAGCATCAGCAGTACACTGATCACCGGCCTGAACATCTGTCATCATCTGCACCTGTAAAATTGTACCAGGTTTCATTCAATATATTTCCATTCAAAAATCCTGTGTGTGTTTGAACAAACATGCAGAAAATTAAGGTCCATAGATGTGTGGGCGGGGCTTAAACTGGACCAGTAGAAAACCTTCAAAACCATTCACACCTGCCTTATTAACTTCTCTCTGATTCAGACTCGGTAAACAGTAACCACAATAAAGCACTTGAACACAACAAACACACACTCTAGATCTCGGTCACACTTGTGCTGGTTTATTTATCGCCCATATATCAAACCTCCGAGGGTGAAACCAGCTATCCCCCAGAATAAAGTTCCCTGAACAGGGTGTGATTTCAGATCATTACTCTTCATTTAAGGCACCTGATAAATATACCTGCAAGTGTTTTTGGCACTTAATTACGTTTCAGGGAAATAGATACAGTGGACCCTGATGAAAGCGAGAGTTGTTTCTCCTTGTGAGTGTTTTTCTTAAATGTTTTTTCTAGGTGAGAGTTTACCAAAGGACCTGAGCAATACATTTTAAAACTTTAGTTTTTCTCAGGTTGAGATTTGCTGAAAACTTCTTATAAATGTTAGACAGAAAATTAAATTATTGATGGGGATAATTTATATTTTATCTTGACTCTAGCACACTGTATATGATCCCAATACAGTGCACGCTGAATTATGAAATTCAGTCTCTAGCACAGCCCTGTGATCATCATCGCTTTTTTTTTTTTTTTTGTATGTTCAGTAGATTCATTCATGCAGAAAACAAGGATGTATGAATTATTAGACACATTTTACATCCATTACCAGGTTTGGATTACATTTTGTCATCATCAAAATGTAGTTGTCCCATACCTGTGAGCTTTTCCACTGCTTTACAATAGCATTATGTGTTCAAGTCAAACTGGGACTTGTGATGAAATTTCTTGTAAACGAAGAAATAAAACCGATCGGCATTTTCAGAAGATTTCAATCACAGCACAGTGATGAGACTCTTAGCTGCGGTAGAACTTTTGAATGGTGCAAACATTTTAACGGAGATCCGTACATGAATGACGATCCTGTCCGAGGTGGCTCAGAGCCCACTGCGGTTGGTCTTGTGAACATTCTTGTGAAAATCAATAAATAACTTGTTATATAATATGTTTATGTTATGTCATATTTATGTTATGTAATAAATATTGTCTCCAGTTTGCAGAAAAGATGCATATGACTGTGTGAACTGTACACACAAGCATCCATCAACACCACTTGCACATTACAGGAACTCGGCTGGGAGTTATTGCTACATCCCTCGTACAGTCCTTACCTCGCTCCAAGCCATTCGTCCATGTTTGGGCCATTAAAGGAGTTCCTGGGAGGTCAGCGTTTCAGAAATGAAGCAGGCAGTCTGATCATGGCTCCTGTGCACTTTGAAAGCTTTATATCTTGATGGTTTCCAGGCACTGGTGAAACACTGGGATAAGTGCATAAGTGTAGCAGGGGATTATAGAGAGAAATAAAGGGAGGTTTTACTCTCATAATTGTGTTCTGTTGTTCTGTGCAATCAGGACGTAAACTGTCCTGATTTGGCTTGAACACCTCATCCTATGTTTATTGGTGTCTTTCATTCAACCATTGTAAATAACTAATGAGAGATCGAAGACCACTAGTATGAAAAAAAAAAAATTCACAATGAATGTTTTTTGGCTGCAATAACAAAATGGGTCTAAAATTGTACAGTGTAACGCCTGCTGCAGTTTTGTTTCTGGATGCTGATCAACAGTCCATATGCATTGCTTTGATAATTTGCACTCAGCCATATATTATAATTAGTCATTATTGAACTTGGAAGGCAAACCATCATGCCCATGTCTCAACCAGTCTCCTTAGCGGAGTATCCATTAAGCTCCACATCTTTCACTTTTCTTCTTCCCATAACTTTTATCAATCTACCCTTGTTATTCTTTGTTGTTTTATGTCTAACAGGATGTTCATCCTAACCTTTGCACTAAAGCTTTCTTTCACCCCAACAATTGTCTTCACTTTACAGTCCAGCACTCTATATGGATAAATATATCTTGAATATAGTACACAGCCATTGTTGTTTCTCTCACCTCATCTCTTTTTCTCCTAGACACTTTGCTTTACCTGATGGGGAAAAAAAGAACTGTAGAAGCACACGATTCACACCTCTGTGGTATTTCAGTGCAGTAGCTTTTAATTAAACTAAACCTTGAGTTAATGAAATGAAAACGAACACACTATGTACTGCCACATGTAGTCCTCCTACCAAGAGAAGATGACACACTGATTCATTTTCATTCCATTTTTCCATCATGACAGTATACAATCTCCTTAAAAAAAAAAAAATTCAAAACTCTCCCCTTTCCTTTTGTCCCTGTCAAACTTTGTCTCTTGAAATACACTGGGTGGACATTCATGCCATGCCATGGATATTACAATATGTGAATGCCCAGCTACATGATGTTTTTTTTTCTACCAAGCATCCAATATGACTGAATAATGCTGACATTTACATATTTTTACTTAACCATGTTTTGTTGCATTGTTGTACCTCACATTTAGCTTGGAGCCATGAAAGATGAGACATCTCTAGTAAATTTGTTGAAACACACACTTCTCTAAACAATCATCCTTAATTTCATCATTACTTCACCAACCAAACCAGTAAGTGAACAATCCACATCGGCAGAAAAGCTACATAAGCGATGGTGGTTTATGGTTTGAAAATTTCCATTACGGAACTTCTAGCTTCTTCTTTTTTTCTCTCTCTTTTTCGCGTGTTTGATTGAGATTGCTGATTTGTTGATGATTTGTTTGAACTGTATAAAAAGAATTGGGCACACACTCACCCACTGTGACGTCACCCATAGTTTTTCTGAAGCACTGATTTTGAAGAGAGGTTTTCATAATGGCAGGAGCTGATTCCACCTGAATCCTGATTATTCCATATAATGGCAATTGGGCAGAATAAAGAGCACCTAGTTACTGTTGGGACAAAACTCATTACCTCAGTTACCACAAGCTAGATAACGTAGCAAAATGCTTAGATTGAACTCCATCGTCCATACCCTATATACCATTCCATGTCAACTCTTACATTTCTTGTGGCAAATTAATCTACAATGATTCTGGTTAGATAGTTAGCTAAAGTATTACTTGCCAGACTGATAACAGTTTGACACCTGCAATACAGTTATCACTCAAATCAGCCTCGCTCCTAATTGCTTTTGGCACTTAATTATGTTTCAGTGAAATAGATACAATGGACCCTGGCCTAATTATGCATAATATTATGGCTTAATACCATCATTTGAACTGATGAGTTTTATAAAAAAATAAAAATAAAAAATCACCCTCATACAGGTGTCATGAAAGGGAAATCTAGCTATGGAGACTCAAACCATTTTTAATAAATTTTTTTCTCATCAGGTTGCAAACATGTTTAATTGTTGTCATTTTAACCCAGGTTTCTATTTTCCCACTTTTAGTGGTCATTTGAGGAACTGCATGTTTGCCACTTCCACGTTGAACTCATTATTCCGAACTGGAGGTTATCCCTTGTCCCTGCTTGGTATACCTCAGGGATCTGTACTTGGTCTTCCACTTTTCTCATTGCATCTTAACACTTATTATCTTATTGGGACTTGTATTCATGTTTCACCACTTTTTTTCTTAATACTGCATTAAGATGGAATTGACAGGTGAAAGTTGAGAACAAAGGTTATCTTAGCACTATATTATATTCATATTAGTAAGTCATGAAGTGCCAAGTGGCCTTTGAAAACAGAGTTTCTATGCTAATGTGCTGAAGTGACAAATCCAAACAAATTACTTAAGAATTCTTAGGCCTAATCCTATAGTGCTCTGACATTTCTTTAGTTTGCCGTTGACAACTACTTACCCACAGTAAGTTCCCTGTTTGACATGTTTCATCTTATCCTATCATATATGACCTTTTATTAACCATTATAATGGAAAATAAAGCTTGGAAAGAAATATTAGAAAGAATGTGCTTCTGGGGTAGGTTCCTTTCCTGCAAGTGTTACTGTAACTGTGCAGCAGTGCATCACTATGTAAAATACTTTTCTAAGAAAAACAAATTACTAAAATAATCATAAAGTACATCATGTTCTGTATCATATTCAAGATTTTCCAGAAGATGATGTACAGCCACAGATCTTTAGATTTATGTTAGAAGATTAAAATAAGTACAATATTTTGTCAGGTCCGAAAGCATTGAAATGAGTTTCTAAAAGCAATTTGGAAGTTTTTTTTTTCTTTTCCTTATTGGAAACCCAGGTTAGATTATCTGTGATGATGTTACACCATGCTTTATTATAGAAGCACCGATTTAACATAAATTGCATCAAAATGCAACCAAATGAAAGATACAATATGGGAAACAAAGAGTCATTTTCCTTTAAGGCAAGTGTGTCCTCTGATCACAATGAGCTGGTGGCATTTTCGCTTCACTGTGATTTACTCTTTTAGCTTCTAGCCTTTGCTTTTCATCTCATTATGCCCCTAAACAGCACAAGGGCTTAAATCAGACTCCTGGCATTTCTAACCATGTGTAATGAATTGATCTGATTAGAAAGTCTGCTCTACCTGGCTCATGAAAACAGCTTGCAGCTTTGGGGTGCAGGCCAAAATGTGATTGGTTTCTGTTATTAGTAAACATAAAAAAGAGAGAACTCATTACATCTGTTTGAAAAGGGCTGCATTGAGTACTACAGACATTTCAGGATAGATTTTTTCCCCCTCTTGTTTTTAAAGCTCCAAATGGCTTCATTAGTTAGTTGACATAGTAAAATAGTGGAGGCTGATTAGTTTCTAAATGAGTGATCCGTATTAAGCATTGATTGGTGCTTTTTTTTTTTTTTTTTTTTACTTTTTAATTATAGGGTTAATTCTAAATAGAAAACAAAATAAATTGTTGAAGAACATTTTCACATAAATAACTTATTTTTCCCCATTTTAGACATCAAAATTTGGCTACCAGGAAAGTAAGATCAAGCTTAATATCAAATATTAATGAAGACTTAAGCAATTCTTACACACTACACACTAAAGTTCATTTGAGAGTTTAGACATAAAAAACACTGTCAACCACTATTAAAAAATTATTTTACAAAAGTGAAATACTGATATGACATCACTGTTCATGGCAGGTTTCCCGCAAATAGTGGACACTTGATTATAGATAAAATTCTATATGAATCTTATTTTATTTCTTTTTTTTTTTCAAATCATAAAAACAATAACCATTTAAAATGCATTTTACCCCACCCCTCTATTCAATTCAGGTAGTTTTACCCTTATGCATTCTAATATACTACAGTACACTCACTAAATAAAATTGGTACATGCTTTACAATGCAGTCACATATTATTAGTAGTATGACCAGTACCAGTAGTACTAATAATAGTACTAATTATATCGACTTGAAGATAGTAGTCAATAGAGACTGTTACTCAGATGGCTGGGGTCTTTAACGATCCTCAGAGCCTCCTTATGCATCTCCAGGTGTGGATGTCTTGGAGGGAAGAAAACTCACATCCAAGTATGACCTGGGCCTTTAATACAACCCTATTTGGAGTTAAAACATTGAGAATAGTGCAGTAGTAGATGGAGTTGGAGTGATACTTTTACTTATATACTGTACAGTAGGAGGAACTATAAGTGCATTTGGTTTTTGGACTGTTTGAAATACAACCCTCTTATTTTAGTTGTTATATTATATATTTTATTGTTGGTTATTGAGCTTCATGTGTGTATTAAAAATAAATAAATAAATAAAAATTGAGTAAAGAATAGCAGTTTTTTGTTGTGTGTGTCAGTCTATGGATTGATTTTTGTAATGATTTTAAGACCATTTTTGAAAGGGGTGAATTATTTTGATATATGACTTTTACAAAAGCAGTAAAGTTTAAGTTATCTGACATGTAGTTTTTCAATCAAAGCAAAAACGAGCAAGCTGGGAGTCAGGGGAGCAAAATGGTTCAGCAGGGTACCAAACAGATCATCAAAACTAAGGGTGGTTCATTTAGGAGACCTGGCAGACTGGGAATATGGGGAAACCTGTTTGTTCTCTTTCCAAACCCGTTCTACATGATATATTGTGTATTTGACGCATCCTTCTTCATTTTAATTAATGCTGTTCTAGTTACAGCTGGAAACAGGCCATATCATTCACACCAATGTGTCATATCAGGCTAATGATGGTGAATCAATGCCAAGCACCTGCTTGTTTGTAGTTTTGACTAAAATCAGTTCGATTCTGGAACCACAGCACACAAACATCTCCCTAGTGAACCATGTTACCCAGTGGAAAACTGAACAACAGCACATTTTATGAAGTTGTACCAATTTATGCATGCATTATTTATGCGATTTTTGATTGCATATAACCTAATCCTAACCTTTAGCTCATTATTATTTTAACTTATTATTATAACTTACAGTATGATGAGCAATTTGTCATGAAATTGAATTACTTGGCCATGAAGAAGGTTTATTCTAGATTCTAATTTGAACAAATAAAACAAAACATTTAAGTCATATTACACAGTTACATCTGCTGTTTGAGTCAAATGTGTGGTGTCAAATGAAGAAAACAATCGTCCTTTACATGTACCAGAAATGCACAAGATTTAGGTTTTGTAAACAAAAACATCACAATACAGTATAATGCTTTCTGCATGGCATAAATAATTGAACTGCTCAGGAAATAAATGTTTGACAACTTCTTCCAGGAAAAAAAAAACTTTTTGTTCTTTTTCTTCTTTTTGTTCATTAGATATTCAAATTGGCTTTTTAATTCTCTTTTTGAGACTTACACTTACCAGCCACTTAATTAGGAACACCTATTAAGGCAAATAAGGCAAATATAAGGCAAATATCCAAATTAGCCAATCAAATGGCAGCAACTCAGTGCATTTACACATGTAGACATGGTCAAGCTGACCTGCTGAAGAAACCGGGCATCAGAATGGGGAAGAAAGGTGATTTAAGTGACTTTGAAAGTGGCATCATTGTTGGTGTGAGAAAGGCTGATCTGAGATTATCTGAAACTGCTGATCTACTGGGATTTTTATGCAGAATCAGCACTAAGGGTTTATAAAGAATAGGGAAAGCGAAAGCAGCAGCAGTTCTCTGGATGAAAATGCCTTGTTGATGCTAGAGGTCAGGGGAGAATGGCCAGACTGGTTTGATCTGATAGAAAGGCAACAGTAACTGAAATACCATTAAATACCATCAAATACATCATTACAACTCTGAATGAGCATCTCTGAATGCACATGTTAAACCTTAAGGCAGATGGACTAGAGCAACAGAAGACCACCCTGGGTGCCACACCTGTCAGCTTCAGTCAAACTCCAGAGGCCACAATTTGCATGGGCTCACCATGCTTGGACAAGAGAATATTGGAGAAACATTGCCTGGTCTGATGAGTCCTAATTTCTGCTGCTACATTCAAATGGTCAGGTGATTTGGTGTAAACAACATTAAAGCATGGATCCACAATGCCTTGTATCAATTGTTAAGGCTGGCAACTGTGGTGTATTGGCATTGGGGAGATTTTCTTGGTACACTTTGGGCCCATTAGTACTAATTGAGCATTGTTTAAATGGCCCAGCCTACCTGAGTATTATTGCTGAACATGTCCATCTGTTTATGACAACAGCATATCACATCATGTCACAAAGATAAAATCATCTCAAACTGGTTTCTTGAACATGTCAGTGAGGTCACTGTACTCAAATGGCCTCCACAGTCACCAGATCTCAATCCAATAGAGCATCTTTGGGATGTGGTGGAACGGGAGATTAGCATCATGGATGTTCAGCTGATAAAAGCTGAAGACAGCGCGACGCTTTTATGTTAATATGGACCAGAATCTCTAAGGAACGTTTCTAGCTCCTTGTTGAATGCATGCCCTGAAGAAGTAAGGCAAGTTCTGGAGGCAAAGGGGGTCCAAACCAGTACCAGAAGTTGTAAGTCATGAAAGGGCCAGTGAGTATATGAAAATACCAGACCAGATAAAGAAAGTTATTATCTAATCGCAGTTGTACTATACATAGAGTATCACTCAGACTACAACTGTATCTAGTTTAGTTTTTTCAATGTAACATTGTATTATTATAAAACATAATTTATTTATGTCTCTCCTTACCAGCTAGCAGTCAATGTATCATCTTAAGTTGTACTTCAGGTAATCTCTCTGGTTATGCACACCACTGGAATGAAGGAGAAGAAAAATAGTGTCCCTATCCAACAAGCTGCACATACTCCAAGTATGATCTACTGTATAAATTGAGTCAACATGAAGATTGACAATTCAACCAAATGTATTATTATTATTATTATAATTATTAGAATAATTATTAAAATAATGTGTTAAATGCTCATTACTGAGCAGTAATGCTTCTTGCTTAGTCCAGTTGTCATTGCAACATTGTTCTGGAATTATTATTGCACTTTTACCTCTAGACGCTTGAATAATGGTTATCGACCTGGTAATGTTGACCCTATCTAGCAGATCCTGTTATGGATCATTAATAGAAGTACTGAGAGAGTGCACATAACCCCGACTCTGTACTTTCATCTTACTGTCTCTAGCTCTCTGCAGCAACAAACAGTACCACTGCCCACCCAACCTTTCTGTAATGTCTGTAATTTGACATCAGGAACATTACAGGGATGAAATAGCCTGGTCGGCCCTGAAAGCATCCTCTCATCATCTCTACTATATGTTCAATGGAAATAAAGGTCTCCTCGGGGGGGAGCCTGTCCGGCTCTCACCGACACCATAAATCATGAGGTAATATAACAAAGTCTGGGATTTGTAATGATAAGAAATTTTATTTATTGTTTAGTGATAAGAATAGTAAGAGAAGTTTTATGATTGGAATCTATATAACTATAAGTCTAGGTAAACTCTCAGCCTCGGGGGTTTCTCCCACCTGTATACTTTTTACACTTTGCACACTGTTTTGAAATCAAGATTCAGAATCTAGAAGGCTTAAAGAAAAACACAAAAAACTTTTAAACTGTCAACAAAATTAGTAATTGCAGCAAATCTAGGGACAGGATTAAATATTTCCAGAAATTTGTTTGGAACTAGATTTTAGAATTCAGACAGCCTCATGGGTCATGTGACTTGGAAATAATCTGTTAAAATCTTAAATGTTTTGCTTCTTAAATAAAAATGAGAATACTGCGATATGATGATATATGTGGTGAGCACTGTAACTCAGCAAGGCTTATCCGAAAAATAAAACAAAGCTTAAATAACATCATATAGCATAGCGATCATTAAAACATGTGTCTAATGATGCATTCCATGTCATAACTCTTAACCTGTCCTATCTCCTTTTTACAAAGTCTTTGCTTAAATATTTTTTTTGGTTACATTTAGGCATTTGTCAGATGCTCTTACATACTGTAAGTGCTTAAATCAGTAAATATATCCTTGGTATATAACATTGGTCCACTAGGCTACTAAGTAGAAGCACCCAAGGTTGAAATCAAGTCATGCAGCTGCATTCTGGATTAGCTGCAGAGGACAAATGGGATGCGGACGAGCCAGGAGCAAGCTGCAGTAGTCCAGTCTTGACATACTTGAACAAGTACCTCAATGGCCTGTGTGGAGAGAAATGGACAAATTATTTTCTTATTACAAAGAAGAAATCTGCAGGAGTAAGTAAGGTTAGCAATGTGGGGATAAAAACACTGTTGATTGTCCAGAGTTATCGCAAGATTGTGGGCAGTGACTGAAGGAGTGATCTAAGCGTTATCCAGGGATATTATAAGATCCTGAGAGGGGGTCAGGAATCACACAGGATGAACAGCAGTTTGGTGCTCCCAGAATAAAATTTCTGCCAGGCATCCTGAGCTCTGGGTGGAATACTAATGTCTGAGGAAGGAAAGAAGAGAGTGAGCAGAGTTTCATCCATATAACAATGGTATTAAAAAACCCTGAGAGGAAATGACTTCACCAGGAGATGAGGTGTAAAGAGAGAACAGAAGAACCAAGCACCGAACCTTGTGGGACACCAGTGGAGAGTCTGCATGGAGCAGATATCGATCTCCTCTATGTCACGTCATATAACCAATCTTCTTGGTTGGAGGCAGCCCATTGCCATGCAGTGCCACAGATTCCATGGCTTGCAAGGATAGACAAGATAATCTTGTTAATCTTTGATGGACGTCCAGTAAGTGCAGTGTCTGTGGAATGTGACGCTTTGAAGTCCTTCATAACATACTAATGTAACATCTATAGACTATTCACATCCCACTGCACTCGTAGCACCGTCCAATCAGGAAATAAAAAATCGCTTCCATAATTGCATTTGATAGGCATCATAATGAGCTCTTAAATCAGACACGTATTCGAGGAGATTATGGAAAATCATATACGATGATGGTTCAGCACAACTCGCTTGCCACTGCAGATTGCACACTGACGCATAATATATTTCTCATTAGTCTTAATCTGATGGAAGTTCCTGCAAAACTGAAAGGAAAAAAACAAAACACTTATGTATAAAATATTATGGACAGTATATTGGTACTTTTTTTCCCCACTCTACATCTCTATCCATCCACCTTTATTGTTCACCTCAGCTCTCTTTTTCCTCTACAGTGTCCTAAATCTCGCTTGGTGTTGCAGGTTTATGGGTCATACAGAGATTTGGAACAAAGCTGGTGTGAAATAAATCTTGGTTATGATAGAGGGAGAGAGAGGAAGAAGTCTGATAGAGCCGCACAGATTAGAGCTGCTCAGTAAACGCCTCTCTCCTGACACATTCATTGCTTTATTGGAGGGAGAAAGGGTAGATCAGATGCCCGTTCCGTATCCGCGATGTACAGATGGGAAACAATTTAATTATAGAAAAGGGTCCTTGGGGGTTGTACAAGTGAACCTCAAGGGTCCGCTACAGATTGTGATGTGAAGATGAAAAGAAGTTTAATGTCTTTGTGCATAGCTAGCCTGATGGAGATTATTATTACATTTTATTACATGACAGCAATGAGATTTTGAGGGATAATGCAACATTGTATGGCAATAATATATAATAAAATGATGTGAACTTATTCTAATATGATATTGTTTCTATAGTAGGAGCTCAATCACAGACACTTGTACTGTAGATGTACATAACAAAAATGTAAAAAAAAAAAAAGTCTAATTGTTAACATTTTCAATATTAGTAAGTTTTCAATATTAATAATTCTACAGTCTGATATAAAGCTTGGAATAGTCCTACATTCTTATGAATAAAAGATTCGTAAAAACGCATTCTACGGTACATAGATGCATTTGTCATGGATACACTTCTGTACCATGCAAGAGGCATGTTCAAGTCAAAGCAGGACTCTTGGTTGTTAGAATAACAGAACACAGTTATGAGAGTAAAAACGTCCTTTATTTTCCCTATATAATCTCCTGCTACACTAATGCACTTATCCCAGTGTTTCACTAGTATATCATCAATATCATCAAGGTAGAAAGTTTTCAGGCTGCCTGCTCCATGTCTGAAACACTGGCCCCTCAGGAACTCCTTTAATGGCCCAAATATGTGGAAAGTATGTCACGGGGATGTGACTACCTGCCATGATCCTGCAATGTGCAAGTGGTGTTGGTGGATGATTGTGTGTACAGGTCCCGCAGACAGATACATCTTTTCTGGAAGGTGCTATTGATTTTCGTGAATCAGGCGTTCCACTCGCTGAATGCTCACCGGAACGACTGCAGTGAGTTTCGAACCACCTTTTGCACCATTCAAATGTTTTACTGCGGCTAAGCGTCTGTGACTGAGGTCTTCTGTACTACAGTAAATGTCGATCACTTTTAAGCAAAACATTCACTATAAATTTCATTCCAAGTCCAGGTTTGACTTGAACTGCCCTTGTTTTTGTGTGCTAAAGCATGTTCTGTATCTGTGTTCACATTCAGGAAAGCGGCAAATTAAATTCCACGTTCACAAATCACGTTAAAGTACACAAAAGCCAAAAACACAGAGTGGCATAAAACGCTTGGAGGCTCCTGTCACACAAATCACTATGTTTTTATTCAGTGCATGGCTGTCCTGTGTGTGTGTGTGTGTGTGTGTGTGTGTGTGTGTGTGTGTGTGTGTGTGTGTGTGTGTGTGTGTGTGTGTGTGTGTGTGTG